>JAXQQM020070895.1:0-82753 GCA_034641835.2 Pinus albicaulis | reverse complement strand
ATGCAAGAAGCTAACCACTCTAATGAAGGAAAAACAACTGCCTAACTCTAGCATTAAGCAATACTCACATGACAAAGCTTATTTTCCAGTCTATCCATCAATAAATGCATGGGGTAGTAAATGTCCATGGTAAAATTAAAACAAGTACACCATCCTATGATAAGCATAGGAAGAGTCTTTTGTTCGACGAATCAGGAGCTGATGTGACAGCTCCTGATCAGCTCTCTCTGGCGACCCTCTCCCTTCTCCGGCCTGATGGTGGACCTCGCAAAGGATGGCAACGACACCCTCCTCCCTGCTGACGGCGACGGCACTTCCTCCCGGCGGACGACGATGGCAATGGCAGCAACCCAGATGATGGACCCCACATCGCATCCTCTACCACCTCTCTCCCTCGCGCCGCTCCTCCCCATCTGCCACCCCCACCTGTCACCCCCACGATGCCACCACTCCGCACACGCAAGAAATTTGAATTTTGAAATTTGAATAAAAGACTTCGCGTCGGTAATAACATAGCTCGACATTCAGTTTATTAACTTTTTTTTGCACCAGTAAAATTCATTCATTGCAAGAAAATTTGAAATTATGAAAAAAATTAGGTAAAAGTATATACCAGAAAACCCCAAACATGGAGCGTTGCTTTTATTTTTTGGGAGAGGGACTCAAATGCAGGTCGGAGGTTTTTTTCCCAAGCGACATTCGTCATCGCCACTTCGTGATTCCCCACTAGTTGAATTTGTCATAGAACAACAATGAAATGTCAGTGAATGTTACCCCCATAAATTTATGATCTGTTTTCTTGCTCAAATTGGGGTCTCAAAGATTCCTGCGAATCTCAGATTCACATTGTAACTTAGAACCAAAACCTCCATTTTGCATCTTCACTACTGCTCTTTACTTTGTTAGAACCAAAACCTCCATTTTGCATCTTCACTGTTGCTCTTTTACTTTCTTGTGAATATGGAGATGCTAGACATAGTTTCACAACTAAACTCAGGATTCAAAATCCCATTGATAGGCCTAGGTACTGCTGCATTACCTCAGAATGAGGACGATTTAAAGGAAGCAGTCGCTACAACTCTCAAGGTAAATTTTCGTTATATTTATACTTCTCAATATGTTTGGAGATTTGTTAATTCATACGGAGGGAACCTGTTGTTTTCTTAATAATGCCTTATATGGGTTCACAGGTAGGTTACAGACACTTTGACACTGTAAGTATTTATGGCACAGAACCAGCTTTAGGAGAAGCTCTCAGTGGGGCTTTTCAGAGTGGGGTTGCAATGTGGGGTGAAGGTTTTGTTACCAGTAAGCTCTTCGCTGGTGATCATGAGGATCCTGTTTCTGCATTGAAGACAAGTTTAAAGTAGGTACTTGTTCACATTCAAAGTTGACACAGACCCATCTAAACTTGGGTGTTGGATATGATGTGCACCTCAAGTTGTGATGTTCAATGTTGAACGACCTTGGGTCCATGATCAAACCCAGCCTCTGTGCTAATGTCAGATGCATTGTTAGAAAGATCCCTTGGTTGTAATGCTTTTATATAAAATTGAATTTTTTGTAATGTTAATAAATTAAAATGGAAATGAAGAAGAAACTTGATAAAGTTTTATCTTTATTCCAAATCTTCTAAGATATCTAATATTTAGATTTTTAATTAGTTTATACTTCTGAGTGCTTACTATATTTGGGATTAAGTGGATCTATGTTGATTTAGATTCAGCTCATCTCAGTATGTGCTTGTATATAAGCATCTGATGTTATTGAATGACTTTAAATTCATTATCAAGCCTTGGGTTTCTGTACTATATAATTAAAATAAAAAATCAAAGGCTCAGTATAATATTAAAATGAAAAATCAAAGGCCTTGGTTGAATTTAATGTCAATAAACATTCATCTTAGCTTTAAATCTTTATAGTAAAATATTTGCACTTATAATTTGTTCATACATCTTGATGTTTAATAAATCTAAAGTGGATCTATGTTAGTTTTGATTCAATGCACCATTACGCACACTTACACATATGGAAAGTTGTCAAAATACCCAAGTTGTGAAGCCCCAAACTCGATGCCGAATAGATATAGGGTTAAGTGCATTAATGTTAGTATAGATTTGCATCATTACATGCACTATATATGAAGAGTTAGCCAAATATCCAATTGTAAAAAGCACCACACTTCTCTTTATATTATAAATTTTCTTTTCAATGTTACCTAAGCTCCTCACTTCTCTTTACGATATTAAATTTCTTTTCAATGTTCCCTCGGAAATTAAGAAAAACCCATAAACTGCTTTATAGGAAGTTGTAGCTTGAATATTTGGACTTGCATTTGACCCACTGGCCTGTAAATTTGAGAAAAGGAGCTTTGCATCCAATTCCTAAAGAGGAAGACTTTTTTCCATTAGATATCAAGTCTGTATGGAGGGGATTAGAGAAATGTGTGGAGTTGGGTCTTACCAAATCTATTGGCGTGAGCAATTTTTCATGCAAGAAGATTGAAGATTTGTTGACATATGCCAACATTCCTCCTGCTGTCAATCAGGTAATCTTTCTATTCTAGTTGGACATTTAAATGAATGAAATCCATTTACTCAACTCTTGGTACAACAGGATTTTAATTTTCTTGAAAGTGATTGGTCCATTAGGAGCCAGCCACAAACCAGTCTTTTTTTGCAGACAAACCAACCCAAAAATGAATGACGGGTGACACTGTGCACATGCCTCCAGGGGATTAGAACGTTGACAGGCAGCTTGAAATGCCACCGTCTACGCCTTTGAACTATAAACCAATAGACAACAAACAAAATGGGTTGAATTTGAAAGTTTCTCACAATATGATCATCAGTAAAGTGCACTCCTTTTGGAGATAGTAATGGCTGTTTGGTCAATTCAGTGTCCTGAATTGAGAGCATAAATTATCGACCAGGGCTTGTAAACTGATGAGGTATACTTGCACTATATGTGCCTAAATATCCTTATTCTTATTTCATTATTTTTAGTATTTTGTTGATGTTTTTTAGTTTTGTTATGTTTGAGTTTTAATATGCTATTCTATGTTCTAAGATGACATCAAATCTATGTCAAAAAGGAAAGAACAAGAGAACCTTAGGCTCAAAACAGAGTGTAATTGTAAATTCTGTCCCTAATTAGGAAAATGATGAAAAGAAAAGCATTTTAATCCATGGATGTCCTAGCTTGAAAATGAACATGAAATGTAACTCAAAACATTATTTTTCAACCTGATCCTTTTAGTTAGAGGTTTGTTGGAATAATTTGTGAAAGAGATTGAATTCCAATGTGATGAGGATCTTCCTAAAAATAGACAACAACTTAGAATATTATAGTGAAATTTTATTCATATGATAGAGATATTTTGGAACACCTTGAGAAGAAAATTGCTATAATATGCTAAGGATCTCCTATGAATATTTGAAACTACTTTTGACATAACAACTAGATCTCGTTCATCAGCTAGAGATTTATTGGAAGAGTTTATTGAAGGAGATTATATATAATGACATAAGGATCTTCTAAACAACAAGTAACCCATTGTATTACAATTAGGTCTTTTCTGTGATTTAGAGATTTATTGGAACAGTTTTGAGAAAAACACTGTTTGTAACAATATGAGGATCTTCTATCTAATTTGCAGAACAGGAAATACTAATTAACTCAATCATGATACAACCAAATCTTATTCATATAATAGTGATATGTTGGAAAAGCTTTTAAGAAAAAGAATGGTTGTAAGATAATGAGGATCTTTTAATCTAAATAACAAAAGCTAAGGTGCTAGTAACTCAGGATGTCACAATTAAATCCTTTCATTAAATAGAGATATGTTGGAAAAGCTTTGAGAAAAGACTAACTATAACATCATGAGGATCTGTTACTTAAACAAAGAATGCAAGACATGATACTGAATGATATGAACTCAAAAAACTGTCTAAGTGAGAAATATAACAACACTGAATTAAAAGCTACTTATCTAGAAAGCATGTAGAAGCCTCCTTGGATAGCAGGGGCCCTCTGCTATCAATTTGGCATAAAAATATTTAACTCCTCAAGCTTGTCTTCAATACAGCATCAAAGTTATGCTTCTTCTTATTATCAAAAATACTTCGAAACAGAGTATCACAGTATTGGAAAAATAAGAGTTAACTTGTTTTCTCGGTCTCACCGAGCTAAATTTATAGGCAATTACATAACTGATATTGAATGAAAGTAGGCACATGTGTATTCTAAATTCAAAATCAAACTAAAACTCCTTTTTAAGACTCGTGATTTGCTGAAAGAAAATCAAGAGTCCTTATCCTTATAAAAATCTGCTTCTCAGACTTTTGGTTTGACCACGTGCATAAGCATCTCCAATTATTGACTCAGCCTTCGTGGATGACAAGGAATGATGTAAGAAAGATTTAGAATATAACCATATACGCATTTTCTTCAGATGACACCTGTAGCATGTTCAAACACGAAAATGGCTACGGAATGTGTAACTGGCTACAGAATGATTGCATTCTGTAGCTAAAATTGCTCAGAAATCATTAAGACAACAAAACCACAAAAGTACAATAAGTTAGTCATTGTGTGTATTCTTTAAGTTATTTTAATCATTCCTATTGATCTTTTAGGTCTATAAAATGACAAAAGGAATGATAGGATGAAGTGGAATTTGGCAAAGGAGAAGACACTTTTAGGGCTCAACAATGGCAATGCATATTCATAAATTTGTTTATCATAGTTACATTTTAATGGCTTTGAGCAAGAGCAGAGACAGCTTTCAAAACTGTCATAAGTAATAAAAGGTTCAAACGCTAGGGAATTGTCCTTGAGTCTGTTTTTGACGTTAATAAGTTTACCTAATTGGGGCATCTGAAAATTTGACTATTCAGAAATTGATATAGCAAATTTGGGTATGAAATCCTGCACTTGAAGTGGAGGAGAGGTTTGTAAATATCATCACTTTAAGTTATTGAATTTTAAGCATTGCTTTGATGTCAAGCTATGTTATTACCGGCGCTATTATTAACTTTAAGATCATCACTTTAATTAACAAGCAAGCAAAAACTTTTGTTCATTTGAAAAAACAAATCATACATGAGTGGGAATAATTATGTATCAAAATTGATTCCGTTATGATCCTATTTATACAAATGATAACATGCAATACATCTTCTAAAATTTTCCTGTATGCGTTGGAAAATCATTTTCCAGCGCCTATAGGAAAAAAATTCCAACATTTTGGAACAACTTTTAAATTTTTTATAAATTGTTTCTTAATTTGATTACAAAATACTTAATATGTAACGCAATTAAATAATAAATGTAACAAAAATTATAAACACTCAAAATGGTTTAAAGAATAAAATGAAAAACAAATTCCAACATTGATAAAGAGGATATATAAACCTTCAAAAATACTTAAATTGCCAATATATGAAGACTACAATATTTGAAGAACTTAAGTATCTGAGGGATGAGGATAGGCCCTCTAGCTTAATATTTCAGCTTAGTAACCTGTAATGCCCTTTACTTTTCCATTTGCTAGATGCTTAACCCCAAGTTTTATGTATTTTAAAAAGACTACTTCAATCTTTGTAGAAACATTTGAAAGGGTGTCCATGGAGTTAGGAAATTCATATATATTTTTAAGATTTGAATTCCATTCCTTTAAAGGAATGATATAATTTTCTTTAATTTTATTAGTTAGAATTTACCTCTATCATTTTTTAGGATCTCTCTTAGATAGGTGCAAAAAGTGTTTTTATTTTCTATTTATACATTTTTTCATTTTAAAAGGGTTTTGTATATATTTATATTATCAAATTTTTAGGACCCATTAAAAGCGTCTTTAATGATTTTTTATTTTTTATTTTTATTTTTATTTATACAAAAAAACTATTCGTTTTTTTTCAAAATTGATACCTTAATAAAAATCTTAAAATGAAAATACAAAAAATTATCTTAAAACTTTGATAAAATTATCCAATTTTATCTTTATACCATAAGATAAAAAATATATATATTATTTTATTACACCAAAACTTAATTAAAAAATAAAAAAATGTTCACAATAAAGATGTCTTGTGAAGAAAAATATGCTAAAATATGTCGATGACTTTGTTACACATAAAAATATGTGGAAAATATTGTCATATAACAATAATTGTCATATCCACCCATATTTCTTACCATGATTGTGGAAAGATTCACTCTTTAGTGGAATGATGGTGGGAAGATCCATCCATGGGATATTTTTTAATTGAGCTTGGACATTTTTTATTTTTTAATTCATCTTGGACATTTTTTGTTTTTTAATTGAGTTTGGATATTTTTTAATTTTTAATTGAGAGTGGACATTTTTTTGAAATAATTTAACTCTTTCATAAGTGGGTTTCATCCCCAGCTCTTCTCTATGACATTTAAACCTAAAATTTGGTGGAGCCTATAGAACACACAAAACAAGTAATCTACACTTCATGAGTTAAAAAATTTCATTAACATATTAAAACAACAAACGCAATGAAAACACCTAGATGGGATTGGGCACTATCTAGGATTTTTTGCAAGGAGCTTTCAAATCATTTCATTCTTTATGAGATATTTTTGCAGCTGGTAATATATTTGAAATATTTGAATGGATATTTTACTTCTCAAATTTCTTGAAAGATATAATAGCTTAAGTTCTTCTTGTCTTAGTATTGAATACAAATTGTATGGACCCTGTTAATTTGAAATTTTATTTACATTAAAATGTGCTAACTCTTTGAACAATGTCAAATTATGTAAACATTACCAAACATTGATAATGGATATAGACTAACAAAAAAATAGGATTGAGTGACACTCAGAATAAATGCATCCTTATTGAAAAACATAAAGATGGGAGGGGATTATCAACTTTGTATTCTCCCAAAACAATGGCCAGGAATTTTCATCTGAAACATATGACAACAAGAAACAAATGAATTAACTCCTGGTAACTTGAGATATCGAGCTTAAATCTTGTTGAAGTGGGATTCAATACTAGCTCTTACAACCTTGAATCAATAGACAACCTTGAGCACAACAAAAATACAACTACAAATAATGGTGCCTCTTTACTTCCCCAATCATCAATGGCTAATCAACTTCTATATTCTCTATCTGAATCTCTTTCTTAGTCACAATATTTTATATATTTGGTAGTTTATCTGACTCAAAACGATGCCCTCCCTTGAAAATTGTGCCTCTTTACTTCCCCAATCATCAATGGCTAATCAACTTCTATATTCTCTATCTGAATCTCTTTCTTAATCACAATATTTTATATATTTGGTAGTTTAGCTGACTCAAAACGATGCGCTCCTCTTTCCGTTAGATATGCGTAACCGCAATTCTAAATTCGGCCACACTTCTGTTGCAAAGAGTGATGGTCTTCCCTTAAAAATAGAAGAGCGATGTAAAAAATGAAATTAATCAAGCTTTAGTCAATGAATTCAATAAAAAACTGATTGAGAATCCTAATTTTTAAGAGATCATTTCATTTTTTTAACATCTCCAATAAGAATTTTCTGGTGAGAAGTTAATTATGTACTAGGTAATTACAGTGCTACAACAATGAACCTATTTTACAATTACCTTGTTTTTGGAGCACTTCCGAAGCTCCTAGAGTAATTACTTCACACAAAAAACAAAAATAATTAGCTTTGATTATCTCTTACATACTCTAGCAAAATCAAATTAAAGCATTAGAGAAATTTCGGTTATCCCAACATTGATTATCCCTTCATATATTGTCAATGTAAGTATTTTTTGAAGGTTATATATCCTCTTCATCAATTTTGGAATTTGTTTTTCATTTTATTCTTTAAATTATTCTGAGTGTTTATAATTTTTGTTACATTTATTACTTAATTGTGTTATATATTAAGTATTTTGTAATCAAATTATGAAACAATTTATAAAAAATTTAAAAGTTGTTCCAAAATGTTGAAATTTTTCCATGTACGCCTACAGGAAAATTTTCGAAGATGTATTGCATGCTGTCATTTGTATAAATAGGATCATAATGGAATCAATTTTGAGATGAGCTGAATCTGAATCAGCATAGATCCACTTAATCCCAAATATAGTAAGCTAAACTAATTCAAAATCTAAATAATAGATATCTCAGAAGATTTGGAATAAAGATAAATTTTTATCAAGTTTCTTCTTCTTTTCCATTTTAATTTATTAACATTACAAACAATTCAATTTTTATATAAAAGCATTACAACCAAGGGATATTTCTAACAATGCATCCGACATTAGCACAGAGGCTGGGTTTGATCATGGACCCAAGGTCGTTCAACATTGAACATCACAACTTGAGGTGCACATCATATCCAACACCCAAGTTTAGATGGGTCTGTGTCAACTTTGAATGTTTACAAGTACCTAGTTTAAACTTATCTTCAATGCAGAAACATGATCCTCATGATCACCAGCGAAGAGCTTACTGGTAACAAAACCTTCACCCCACATTGCAACCCCACTCTGAAAAGTCCCACTGCGAGCTTCTCCTAAAGCTGGTTCTGTGCCATAAATGCTTGCAGTGTCAAAGTGTCTATAACCTACCTGTGAACCCATATAAGGAATTATTAAGAAAACAACAGTTTCCCTCCGTATGAATTAACAAATCTCCAAACATATTGAGAAGTAGAAATATAACGAAAATGTACCTTGAAAGTGTAGCGACTGCTTCCTTTAAATCGTCCTCATTCTGAGGTAGTGCAGCAGTGCCTAGGCCTATCAATGGGATTTTGAATCCTAAGTTCAGTTGTGAAACTCTGTCTAACATCTCCATATTCACAAGAAAGTAAAAGAGCAGCAGTAAAGATGCAAAATGGAGGTTTTGGTTCTAACAAAGTAAAGAGCAGCAAAGAAGATGCAAAATGGAGGTTTTGGTTCTAAGTTACAATGTGAGTCCGAGCTTCGCAGGAATCTTTGAGATCCCAATTTGAGTAAGAAAACAAATCATAAATTTATGGGGGTAACATTCACTGACATTTCATTGTTGTTCTATGACAAACTCAACTGGTGGGGAATCACGAAGTGGCAATGACGAATGTCGCTAGGGAAAAAAACCTCCAACTTGCATCCTAGTCCCTCTCCCGAAAAAGAAAAGCAACGCTACATGTTTGGGTTTTCTGGTATTTACTTTTATCGAATTTTGTTCAGAATTTCAAATTTTCTTGCAATGAATGAATTTTACCGGTGCAAAAACAAGTTAATAAACTGAATGTCGAGCTATGTTATTACCAGTGAAAAGTTTTTCGTTCAAATTTCAAAATTCAAATTTCTTGCCCGTGCGGAGTGGTGGTGTCGTGGGGGTGGCGGATTCAGAGGAGCGGCGCAAGGGAGAGAGGTGGTGAAGGATGCGATGCGGGGTCCACCGTCTGGGTTGCTGCCATCGCCGTTGTCGTCCGCCGGGAGAAAGTGTCGTCGCCATCCACGGGGAGGAGGGTGTCGTCGCCATCTTCCGCGAGATCCATCGTCAAACTAGAGAAGAGAAGGGGTCGCAAGAGAAAATTGATCAGGAGCTGTCACATCAACTCCCAATTCGTCGAACGAAAGACTCTTCCATAAACATATACTCACACCGCTACACTCTGGTAGCCGGAGCAAAATCAATGTACCAACTAACAAGTTGGAAGAGTAGGGATAGTCATTTGACAACCCTATCTGTTCTCCGCCGTTAGAATTCCTTGTTAATCCAGACTGTCGAAAGTGCATTGAATGGCGCCTCAGGGGAAGGTCATGTGATAGTCATTAGGTGGCCCTTATACTGGCTGCCATGTGTTAGAAATTAATGGAGAAAGTTAAGTTATGATAGGATTGAGATTCTAATTCTAGATTTCTGATCGTATTATTCAGAGAGTGGTTCAAACCACCCGATTGTGAGAAAGCCTATATGTACTAGGTTGTTCTCTTGATTGTATGTATCAGTGTGTGTGAGTGTGTTTGTACACTCTCCAGGTTCTCAGCTGGAGAACCATTTCATTCATTTTATCATGGTATTGGAGCTTCAAGTCGAAGCTATATAGATCTGTGGGAGAGGATGATGCAGAGCATTGTAGCTTAATAGGTGAATTGAAGAGTCGAGCTATGTTAGAGCGTGTTGTGAGCTGCATGTTAGAGCTCTGCGATTAGCTGCGTACGTATTTGCAGGAGAAGAGCCAAGCTCCTACGCTGCCCGTGTCTGCAGCGATTTGGAGGATTGCAGATAATCAGATTTTTTTTTCTCGCTCAGTGGTGGAGTGAGAGATTTTCCTGGGCACAACAGAACCTTGCTTTCTGGAGGCACAGCAGAGCCTGCGTGGAGGTGATAGACCGGCGCATTTGTGATACAGACCGATTTAGACATGGGAGGTATCAATTGCGTTACTTGACATGAGAGAGTTTGGAGCTGCAGCATTTCCCTTTCTTTAACACACGATTTTCAAGTGTCGTCCACTTGTGAAGATCTGGTGGTGGATTTGTGATATTATGAGGAGTCACAGAGTTTCACAACCATAGAAATCTTTCCAAATTTAAGCAAATTAGAAGATCTCGCAGGGAATTGACCTCGGGGCCTTGGACGCTACCAGAAGTCCTGCAATTCCGTTAGTTTCTGAATTTCCCCTATTTTGACCAAAGGCAGGTCCCGCTCCTTCTTCTCGGATCCTCTGCGCACCAAATTTACGCACACATTCATTTTTCTCGATCGTCCTAGAGCCTTTCTCAAGTCCAGGGTTCGAATTATGTGAATCCCTGTTTTTTTGTGTCATAATTTTGTATAGATATTTGCGACTATAGCATGGGCAATTGTTGTGGTTCTGCTGCCGGCTCCAAGTAGCCGAAGCCAAATCCCTTTGCGACTTCCGTTGAAGCATTCAAGATTTTTCTTTTCCTCCAAATTTGAGCGGAAGCGTGGATTCGATTTTTGTTGATGGTTATGAGTGGGGTTAACTCTTCAACGTAGTACTTCTTCTTTCTCCCTAACTCTTTCTCCCAAGTAATTTTGTGGAACTTATCCATAACAAAAGTTTTTATCTCTTTACTATTTATAGGACACATGCTCAAGTAAATACCCCATTTACTAAACCATTTGTTATTTTGCCGCATCCAAGCCTTCTTTCTTTTGCACAATCTGTCATTAAACACAACCTTAGGCCATCTACCCTCTTCCATTTGCTCAATTTTTTTCAAATACCTTATGACTCGCACCATAGAAATTGCTTCAATAGGATCAACCCCTATTTCACTTAATAAGATAGCATAAGGAACTGCACATTTAATTTTGAATTTGTTTGTAATCAAACGCTTCTAAATTTTCTCAATTTGGTTCCAATGCATCTCGGTTATGCTGCTAACCCACAGTTCACAACCGTAGAGAATCATCGGAATCACTAGAAGCCCAAAAAGAGTTAGAGTGGTTTTCTAGTCCCATAGCTCTGCCTCTCTACCCCTGTTTTGAAGAGCATAAAATGCTTTCTAACTCCCCACAGTTCTTTTCTTTCTACAACCATCCCAACTTAAATTTATGTTGAAGTCAATTCTGAGGTATTTGTAGTCTGCAACTTCTTTCAGAATGTTGTCTTCAAAGTAGAACTTATGCTCTTTATTTTGTTAGAGAAAACACTACTTTCGTTTTGCTAATATTGACTTGCATCCCCACCCTTTTACAAAAATGTTAAAGGGAATGTAAGTGCTCTTGCAAACCAAGAGCCGATTTAGCAATCAGTATAAGGTCATCTGCGTACAAAAGAAGCCTTATAAGGAACTTGCCTAAATGGATACCGTCACCCCCTTGTGAATTTAGCCATTCTTCAAGCTTGTCAATATATAAACCAAAAATGGTAGGAGACAATGGGCAACCTTGCTTGACCCCGATATCACTTCTAAAACTTTCAGAAATGCCTACTAAAGTTCTAATTTTGACTTTACAGCCTATGCACCGCAGTTCTCAAATGTCTCGGAACCCTGAGTTCCTCCATTCTGCGCCAAAGCTTATCCCTAGAAACCGTGTCAAAGGCTTTTCTGAAATCAACAAGCAACAAAAAACTTCTTCCTTTTTTTCCCAAACTTTTTCAATGTTGTGTCTCAAAGTTATACAATGATCAATTGTGGAATGTTTAGGTCTAAAACCTGCTTGCCCTTTAGCACATTTATTTCTTTCTTCTGCCCACTTGCTGATTTTCTTTTCTATCATGCTTCCAAATAACTTTGCAAACAAGGGGTTTATCATTATGGTTCTTTAATTACAAGAGGTTTATCATTATGGTTATATAATTGGAGGGATTATTGAGATCACAACTCTTAAAAAGAGATATTGCCATAGTTGTCCAATTTATGGAGCACTCGTGCTTTATGATATTGTTAGAAATTTTTGTGATGTAAAGTGAAACTCTATGAACTCTTTTGCAATATAATCATCATTGAAATAGATCGCCAAATTCGAATCCTCCATTGGGGAGGTTGTCGCCAAAAAGGGCTGTCGGTAAAGGTGTAAAACGTGGGTCATCGCTGTGGGGAAAGTTGTAAAACGTTGGTCGCTTACCTGATCAGAAGCTTAATACTGCTCTGGCCTCAAAGGAATTTTGATGGAAGGCGCCCTTATGTCGAACACTCGTGAGTCTTCTAATTTCAAAGGAATCCTGAATGAATGAAGGAGGACACAGCCCTCCCCAATTCCATGAAAATAATACAATGGACAGTAATTTCCAGTTGATAATCTTCGAGAGATTTGGCATCCATAAGCCATTTGGAAGCTCTTATGACGAGCGTTTAGGGCTTGATTTGTAAACCCCGCTCCAGATGTTGTTGGGCTTGAGGCGCTCATGCGAGAACTCTAGAAATGGAAGGCGTCGGATTGCCCTCTTTTGTCGCCTGCCTAGTGTTTATGACATGTATGCATACATTCTTTACTCATACACATGCCCTAGAAAATCTCACCACACCATCTTCAAAGACTTCTCCAACCTCAAGAATATTGAAAGTAGGTGTGCCTTGGAAGAGCGCGGTCTTCACGGAATTCGTCTCAGTAGAAAAGAACGGGACAAACTTCACTGTCGGGGGATTCTGCGTGAAGGTGTTTGAAGCTGCCATTAAAACACTCAATTATTCCATTCGTTACATCCCATATAATGGTTACGACAACGAGTACGATTTTATTATTCACCAAATTGTGCTTAAGGTATAGGTTTTCTCTGTTTGCACAAGTCCTTAGATTGTTGCCATTCTTAAGGGTAATATTAGTAGCATAAAGCATCGCTTCAAACATTCTCTTACCTTTTATGCTCGCTTTATTTTTTTTCGCTGTTCAGAAACTGGATGCAGTAGTAGGCGACTTCGCCATCACATCAAAACGTTCTCGAGAAGTACTGTTTGCACAACCTTTCTTAGACTCTGGTTTAGTAGCAGTTGTTCCATTGAAACATCAGGATATCATTAGTTTTGGCTGGGTCTTTACGAAACCTTTCACGGCTAAAATGTGGCTACTAATGGCGGCCTTCCTCGTCACGGGAGGGATGGTGGTCTATACTTTGGAGAATAGAAACTTTCGCCGTTTCGAAGGGCAGCCTAGGAACCAATTCGGAAGCATATTATGGTAAGGAACAACTTTGACGGCCATGCTCTATCATTTGGAGCAGGTTGGAAAACACATTAAATTAAGCAATGTTTGTTTGTGTGCAGGTTTAGTTTTATAACTTGGTTCACTGATCAGGGTAAGTCGTTCTAGTCTTTCTATATCAGAAATTCCCTGTTTTTCCTCTGCCTTTTTCTGTTTAAACAGAACGTGTGGAACTTTTATTGAAAATTTGATTTGGGATTGCAGATGATATCCGGACCGCAATGGGGCGCATAGTGCTTGTGGCCTGGTTTTTTGTTATTGGAATTCTGCAATCGTGCTATACAGCTAATTTATCGGCTATTCTAACAGCCCCACGTTTAGAACCAACCCTTAACGACATCAATAGTGTAGTGGCGAGCAACCTAAGAATAGGGTATCAGATGGGATCTGCAGTTGCAGATGGATTTGTGGAATACTACGGAGTCTCTAAGCATAGACGAGTGCCTCTACCTTTTGCTGAATATTATAATGCTCTGTCTAGAGGTGATGTGGGTGCCATCGTGGACGAACGTCCATACATGGAATCTCTTGTGGCAAAACATTGCGATCGCCTCGCCTTCGCTGGCCAAACGTTCACTATTCAAAATTGGGGATTTGTAAGTAATTACTATTGGGATCTGAAATTTTATTTTTGTGTTGCAAACATTCAAAGCAATAACTATTCATAATGCTTTTTAGTTTTATTTATGGATACTGATGGGCTGTTTTGGGCAGGCGTTTGATCACATGGATACTGAACTGGTAAGGGACATTTCTTTCAGAATACTAGAGTTATCAGAAAACGGCGAACTGATCAGATTGCAACAGCAGTGGTTACCTTACTATAACAGTGATTGTAGCAAATATAATATTGATCAATCGGGAAACAGCCAACTACAGGTTAAACACTTCTGGGGCCTTTTTGTTGTAGCAGGGTTAGTATCAGCCATAGTGCTATTGTTTTACACGGTCCACAGGAAATGGAATACTTCTATAGTTGCCTCACCAACTCCTCGTCCTGAAGGTTCATCTGACCCAACTGCTTCCTGAAGGTTCACCAGGCCATGGCGGCGGAGGCTTTATGTCCGGTGACAACGATGGCGGCAGATTGGTATGAATGAAGAAAATTTAAAGCCTGACGAGTAACACATAAAGTTGTGGCGTTGCTTCTAATTAGCTTGACAGTCTGGTAAAACATGTATTCGCACAAGTTCGTATCCTGTATAAGTCGTAATACCATTGTCGTAGTTTAAAAAAAACAACAGAATAGCTTTAAATCTGTTAAGATTTATAAAAATTTTATTTACAGTTGTTAAATTTCAGTATTTTGAGTGCTCTAAAGGTTTTGATAGTATTGAATCCATTTTTATTATAAAAAAATGCAATTCAAACACTCTAACTACCTGATGTTTTTTTACCAGATTTCCAACAAAAACCTCAACACCATTTTATTACCGTTTTTTAGCTCAACCATATTATAATTTAATTGCCGTTTGATCGCCATCGTTATAAGTCTTAATAAGTCTTAATTAATTATGTTTTTTAAATATTTTGAAGTATCCAATATACTGAACTTAAATGCTTAATATATCTTTCTCAGATTGCTGAAATCACATTCTCAAATCTGTTTGTCGCTGAGATCATAATCTCTGATCTGTTTGTTGGAGTGTTGTTCACGAGATCACCTGTAGAAGGAGACTATTATGTATATTTTCAATAAGAATATTGACATAAAATCTCCAAACCCATGTATAGTAGTCATTGTGATATTAATCAGTGGAAGGTTTTGGAAACTTAAGCCCAACACTAGTGGTTAACAATGAAAACTTCATTTATACTTTCCAACCTATGGCAGTAGTCATTGTGATATTAATCAGTGGACAGTTTTGGAAACGTAAGCCCAATACTAAGGGCTAACAATGCCAATTTCATAATGCTTTCCAATCTATGGCAATGTTACATCAAGACTAGAACTTGTGTTGTGTATGGGGACATTTTTTTTTTTTTAAGAAGTTTGATTCTTTTTTACGAAGTATTTAATGTGTGAAAAAGTAATGAAATGAAATTTTAATGTTTATTAGACTGAAAATAGTCTATAAGACTATGAGTTCCTTGTTTTTAGTCTGTTGTATTTCAGTCATTTTCTTATTCAAATTGATGATGAGCTGGTCCAAACTTCCAACAATCTCATTGCTGAAAAGACAATGCCAAGAAATCGATGCTAACATATTCCCATAACTTTCTCTGATGTCTTTGAAGACGTGCAAAATGATCCTCTTTCACACCGAAATTGATGCCAGTTGGTTCTTAATTGAGCAATAAGAACCGTTGCCTTCCACTGAATGTTAGCTCCAATGTACTGTTAGGGTTGAATTCTTCAATGTAGTACTTCTTCTTTCTACCCAACTCTTTTCCCCATACCTATTTAGGAAACTTCTCCATAACAAAATTCTTTAGCTCCTTGCTATTTGTGGGACAAACATTGAGGTAGATATTCCATTTTTTGCATCCATGTGTAGTTTTGTCTCATCCATGTTTTCTTTCTTTCACTCATGTCTTCCTTGAAGATAACATTCGGCCATCTAACTACTCTCATTTGTTCAATTCTTTTTAGATATCTTATGAGCCTCACCATAGCAATTGTTTCATCAATATTTTTCGAGATTTACTTGGATGGAAGTTGCTCTTGTTTCACTCAACATTAAGTAGGGCTATCAATATTTTTCTAGATATAGCTCCATTAATATGCTAATCTTTGGATTTAGACAAGCACAAAATCCCAGGGTTAACATACACTACCTTAGTGCATTAATGGAGCTATAGCTTCAGAAATATTGGTTGTCAAAAAATAGATTAAAAAATACTAAGAGTAAAAGACTTTTCTTTTGAATCTTTTTTGGCTAGAATTTGGTTGGTGTCTCATTTTTCTCATTCATGGTGGTTAATGCTAAGTTAGCCATTTTTAATATGATTTTAATTAAATTATAAAGTTTAAGTTGTAATAAATTTTTTAATTATATTTTTTAAAACTATATTTACATACTTATAATTTAAAATTTAGTTATTAAAAAATATTTGTTTTATTTGAATTAAATTTTAGAATCTATAATAAATTTGTTAAAGTTGTAATAGTAATATAGATAAAGTTGTAACTGTAATAAAGAAATGTATTACGGATATGACTATTCTAAATAGTTTGGGTATCAAAACTTTTTAATGTGTGATTATTTGGGATTTCAAAATGTTTGACTGCTTTTTTGAAGAATGGTGGAGTTTTAAAAAATTTCACTTTTCATATATTTTTCAATTGCAAGTCAAAAACACATATATTTATATGTGGTTGTGAAGTTTGTAAATTCTGGATATACAAATTTCCACAAACTTTTTCACGAATAAGATTAAATATCTTTGCTTTATGGTGACTTTTTCAAGTGTTGTGTTTCATTTATTCTCTAAAATTTCTCTAGTTTCAATTATTGTTGTTTAGTTGTTGCACCCTTGTTACAATGTTCATAAATGTTGAGACTTTTGCTTTTAGTGTTGTTGTTACATTGTTGCAACTTTGGATATTTCTATTGTTACAATGTAGCTAATGAGGTGCTACAACACTCCACTAATCATAAATTGATATCTGTATTACTTTTCCAAAAGAAGCAATGATTCAAAAAATGATTGCACCCTTGTTACAATGTTCATAAATGTTGACACTTTTGTGCTTCAATTTTGTTGTTACATTATTGCAACTTTGTGATATCTCTATTGTTACAATGTTGCTAATGAAGTGCTACAACACTCCACTAATCATAAATTGATATCTTTTCTACTTTTTCTGATTCAAAAAATGATTGACTTTATTTACGTAAATTAATATATATTTAATAAAAATATGAAGTAGTAAAATATTAAAATTTATTAAAAAAATATTTATATTATTCTTTATAAGGTCTTGACTATGATTTAGATGTGTTTCTTTTTTGTTAAAAGGATGTAGGGAAACACGTTAACAACCTACCATTGGATATATATGACACTAGTGAAACTTGCTCATAAGGAACCACTTCCAAATTGTTTAGTTTAAATAGGTTACAAGTTAGTTCCTAAAACAATAGAAATTTCTGAAAATTCTGGTTATATTTATCAAGTTTTGGGATTTTGGATGCCCCAGGAGTTTTTGATGGTGTTGAATCCATTTTTGTCATAAAATTTTGATTAAACACTCCCACAGTGAGATTTCTTGAAGAAATTTCCACCAAATTCTATCTAGAAATTCAACTCTAGGCAAAATTGTAACCGCACTAGACAACCCCTTCCAAATCATTTTAAAATGTTTTTCTTGTATAATAATAATGAGACAACTTACATCCATATTAGCCAACCATGATGAACTATGGATCCCAGAAGGAAGAGTTGGGTAACGGAGCGTTCTGTCTCTTAGCCCCTTCCTCTTATGAATTCCTTGGCACGGCAGAAGAAGAATTCCCTTTAAAACAAATCTACAATCAGTTTGAATGCACTCACCATCATTGATAATTGATAAGGATCAAAACCAAATAACTAAACGCACTCTGCCGCAATCCAGATTTCAAATACTGCAATTATTTATACAAATTGCTATCGTAGCGAAATAGATCTAATTTATATTATAATGAAAAAAAAAACTTTGCATAGAGTGCAAGCCAGCGTTCTGGATAAACACATCTGATATATATTATAAGAAAAAAAAAAACTTTCCGTAGAGTGCAAGCCAGCTTTCTATCTGATTTATATTATAAGAAAAAAAAAACTTTTCGTAGAGTGCAAGCCAGCTTTCTGGATTTAACTGAATGCGACAGATGGCACCTGTCAAAAGGTGATTGAATGTGAACATATTTAAGTGTATGGAAGTGGACAGAGTACTATGCATATTTGTTAGGTTATTGATATATGAATGGGCAGGGGCTGTGTATGTTTACGGCTGAATAATGCATTTGTTTAAATTTCAGTGTGGATATATATAGTTCCGCATGTTAATGGACCTATAGCTTAATAAATATTGGTCGCCAAAAACAGAGGTCTCAGAGTCCTTTTCTTCAAACTTCGGCTGTAATTGCAAGGTCAGGTCTGGTTTTTGTTGTCAGTGCTACTATCCAACTCCCTGAGTGCAGAGTCACTGCTTGGTGTGTTATAAATTCAGGGTAAGATTTTCGAATCTGAATCATTAGTTAAACTTGAAGGTTTAGGTAATTTTAGTAATTTTTCTAAACATTTTAACAAAGAATTTTGTTTAGGCAATTTTAGTAACTTTTGTAATAATTTTATTAAAAAAAGATGTTGACTGTTACCAAATTTTTTTGCTGTTCTTTATCAATGTCACAAATATGTTAGGAGGACGGTTTTTTGCTGTAAGTCTATAAATTTTTTTTTTTTAAAACAGAGTGTTGGAGTGTTTGAACTGTTTTTTTTAATGGTGGAAAAGGATTCAGCACCAAAATTCAAAAAATCAGAGTGTTGGAGTGTTTGAACTGTTTTTTTAATGGTGGAAAAGGATTCAGCACCATCAAAAACTGTTGGGCATCCAAAATACAGAAGTTTGACAGCTATAACCCATATTTTCAGAAAAAATTGCAAGATTGTCATAATTTTGCCAAAATTTCCATTATTTTTTAGGCTAATTTATGAGTATAGTAAATAAATTAAAATATAAATAGACTAGATGTATAGTAAACAAATAAAACATGTTTTTATATTTACTCATAAACTTTTTATATTTATAAAAGAGGTATACACACGTATGGTAAATATATAAAAATATATCAAATATGATTAAAAATCAACATCTAATTATATACCAAGTCTATTGGCCAAATACCATGATAAATAAAAGAGATATGGTAAATAAATATAAATATAAATTCTTGGATTAATTCGTGGATTAAGTCATTAAAACATATGCCACATTTTTCGAAAATGAGTGTTTTTGGTTATATATTTGAGTGGCTTTTTATAAAGTTTTTTTAATAAAATGGTTAAAAGTTGAAGCGGTTTTATTCAAGGGGATTTTATAATAGTCTTTTATAATATATTTTTAAAGACTTTAAAAATGAATTTATCACATTAAGTTTATTAAGGGTGGTTTTATAAAGAGGGTTTTCTTTTAAAAAGAGATTTTTGAAGAAAGATGATTTTCTCAAATTTCCAACCTCAATTTTCATTGTTTATAAGGAAGGATTATGATGTGTGGGCCATTAAGATGGAGACCACGTTGAAGGCTTGTGATCATGTCCAGTTTGAGTTTTCAGAATCTCATAATGAACCAGAAGAACAAACACTCACTAATGTAGAGAGGGAACTATAGAAGAAAGACAAAAAAAAGAATGCACAAGCGTTGCATTTTATTCTGCAAGGAGTGGACCGAGCAGTGTTCCAGAAGATTATGACCATGTCTTCAACAAAGACAACATGGGAGACCTTGGCAACAAGCTATAAAGGTATGACGAAAGTCAATATTTTCAAGTTGCAGAATACTATAAGAGATTTTGAAAGTCTGCAGATGAAAGAGACAAATGACATTAATTGATTCATGAATCAAGTCACGACTGTCGTAAATTAGTTAAAAATTTATGGTGAAGATATTAAAGATCAAACGGTAGTTGAGAAGGTCCTCAGATCTTTCTCTACCAAATTTGACGCTATGGTAGCAACCATAGAAGAAGCCAAGGATTTTGAAACATTGACAGTTGATGGGATCACTTCTATCCCAGGAGGCAAGGATAGACAAAAATAAGGATTCCACTTTAGAAACTGCTTTCAAAATCTAGGTTTCTATTTCAAAAGACAGAGGTTGAGGTAGAAGTAGAATGAGACACAGAGTACGAGGCGGAAGATATGGTGGTCAAAGAGATGGCTGAGAAGAGCATGAACATGAAAGTGGAAGCAACATCAGAAGCTTCAAGAATAATCAAATAGTTGACAAATCAAAGGTGAGCTGTTATTATTGCAATAAATTTGGTCACTATGCCTATGATTGTATGAAGATGATAGATGATCAAGGAAACCAGAGAGCTATTGTCACTACAAAGAATACTAACTCCATGTTCCTAGCTTTCCATACCATCCACGAACCTTCTGATAATGTGCGACTATTAGACAGTGGTTGCAGTAACCACATGACAAAAAACAAGAATTTGGTTACAAATTTGGATCAATATGTGAAAACAGAGGTAAAGTTGGGGATTGGCAAGACTATGGATGTAGATGGAAAAGGAATGGTCAATATTATGACCAAGAAGGGGGAGTTGAAGACAGTCTCAGAGGTATATTATGTCCCTTGTCTCAAACATAATTTGATAAGTATTGGTCAATTGACACAAAAATGATATAGAGTTATTTTTCAAGGACGAGAGTGTGTTATTTATGACAAGCCCCCAAATAAGCAGCTAATAGCAAAGGTGCAAATGACGAGGAACAAAATCTTTTCCCTAATTATGAATTATAGTGATGAGGTCAGTTCTTTTACAGCTACATGTTCTAATGATTATTGGTTATGACACTTTCGGTTTGGACACTTGCACTTTTCTGGTTTAAGATTTTTGCAGTAGAAACAGATAGTTAGAGGGTTACCTCTCATCAAAGAACCTGGTAGTAATTGTGAGTGTTGCATCTTGGGAAAGAAACACTGTGAAATTTTTCTAAAGGGAGTTGTATACACAACAATGCAACAACTTGAATTAGTGCATATAGACTTGTGTGGACTTAAGAGAAAACAGTCGATTGGTGGAAGTTGTTACTTCCTCACTTTCATTGATGATTATAGTAGAAAGAATTGGGTTTACTTCTAGAAGCAGAAGTTTGAAAATTTTCAAAGTTCAAAGAATTCAAAGCCTTAGAATATAACCAAAGTGATCAGAAGATCAAGGTATTGAGGTCAAATTGTGGTGGAGAATATGATGCAAAGGAATTCCATGATTACTACAAACAACATGGAATCAAAAGACAATTTACAACTAGATACACACCGCAACAAAATGGTGTAGCACAGAGAAAGAACATAAGCATTATGAAAATGACAAGGAGCATGTTAAAAGGAAGAGATGTGTTTAATGAGTATTGAGCAGAAGCAGTTGCATGTGTTGTTTTGTGATAAACAAGTCACCTACAAAGAGTGTAATGAATAGAGTACCAATAGAAGCATGGTCAGGTATGTCTTGCAGCATATATAATCTCAGAGTGTTTGGATGTGTAGCCTATGCACATGTATCTAAGGAGCTAAGAGGTAATATGGATGATAAAAGTTAAAAATTCATATTTACTGGTTATAGTGAGTAGTCAAAATCTTACAAATTGTATAACCCTGTCACCAACAAGACCATATTAGCATATATGTTGTGTTCAAATAACAATATCATGGAATGAGACTACATACAAAACAATTGATGCACAAGCACCATTGATGAAAGAATAGGATTTAACAGAAAGGGAGCATCAAGAATCACAGGTGAACACACCAAACAAAGTCACGATAGCAAGGACTCTAATATTTTCTGAGTAGCATGGATATTCAAGCAGATCAACATACCATAATTCTCCCAACAGTCAATCAGATGATGAATCAAGCAATGGTACGAGAAATATGAGAAGTTTGAAATATATTTATGATGATTTGGATGTTAGTTCAAAGTTTTCATTGTTTTCATTCCAACCTTCTTCGTTTTAAGAAGCAATCAGAGATGAAAATTAGATGCAAGACATGGATGAACAAATTGAAGATATTGAAAAGAATGATAAATGGGATTTAGTTTATTTACCAAAGGATAAAAACCTCATTGGTGTGAAATGGGTGTACAATAAGAAGTTGAATGAGAAAGGCGAAATTGATAGATTTAAAGAAATACTCGTAGCAAAAATATTCTCACAGCAATTGGGAATAAATTTTGGAGAAACGTTTACTCCGGTAGCCAGATTGGATTCTGTAAAAGCAGTTCTAGCCACAACAACTCAGAATAAGTGGAAATTATATCACATGGATGTGTAATCAACATTCTTGAATGGAATTCTAGAAGAATAAATTTATGTGCAACAACCTCTAGGTTATGAAGTTGAAGCTAAAGAAGATAAAGTTTATAGGTTGAAGAAAATGATGTATGGACTCAAGCAAGTGCCTAGAGCTTGGTATAGCAGAATAAATAGCTACAAGATCAAGATTGGATTTTGCAGAAGCAGTTTGTGCCTACCTTGTACACAAAGGTAAATGAGAAAGGACATATTTTGATTGTTTGTTTATATGTTGATGACATGATTTTTACAGGTGATCTTGAATTAGATGAATTTAAAGCAATCATGATGAAAGAATTTGAGATGGCAGATCTTGGTCTCATGAAATATTATATTGGCATAAAATTTGACAAAAGTAGAAAAGAAATTTCTATTTTCCAAAATAAATATGCTAGAGATTTGCTAAAAAGGTTCACGATGGAAAATTGTAAACCTTCCCCTACACTAGTTGTAACAGGTACAAAATTAAGCAAGGATGATGAAGGATCAGATGTCAATCCAACTCTATTCAAAATATTGGTTGGCAACCTCGTATATCTCATAGATACAAGACCAGATATTATGCAAGGAGTGAGTTTGATTTCTAGATTTATGGAGACTCCAAAAGACACACATTGGAGAGCAAGAAAAAGAATTATAAGATACATGGCATGAAATAGAGATTGTGAAATAATGTATGCAAGTACAAAAAAGAAGGATTTGATTGGATATACAGATAAGGATTTTGCAGGTAGTTTGGATGATAGGAAGAACACTTCTGGTTATCTGTTCCATATTGGTTCAGGTGTGATTTCATGAGCATCTAAGAAGCAACCTGTTGTGACACTTTCGTAAACAAAAGTAGAATATGTAGCAAAAACATATGCAACGTGTAAAGAAATGTGGTTAAGAAGAGTATTGGATGGGCTCATGCAGAAACAACAAGGATCAACAACAATATATTGTGACAACACCTCAACGATTGCACTATCCAAGAATAACATGTTTCATCGAAAGAGCAAGCATGTTGATACTAGATATCATTTAATTAGAGAACTTGTGAGATATGGATAAGTTCACTTGAAGCCTTGTAAATATAGTGTCAATTGGCTGATATATTAACTAAGTCGTTAGCAAAAGTTGTATTTGAGTTTCATAGAAGAAACTTGGGTGTTGTAAGCCTAGCTGAGACATAGACCAAACAACATGTTTGAGTTGTCATGCGTCATGTCTTAGTTTAGCAATCGTAATTAAGGGGGAGCGTTAAAATAGCTAATTACTCCCGCATGGAGATTTATTTAAATTTAGAGAGTAAGTCAAGTCGAGTTAAGTCATAGTCGAATTTAGTGTGTGGTTGCATGTCAAGTTATTTTAGGTGAGTCGCTAGTCAAAAAAATATAAATACCCCACACCGGGTTTGTTGTTGTCAATAATTTTTTGTGTGATCAATAGAGAACAGCAACTCATGTTATTTTGTGAATTAATTGTGTTATTATTGTGCATTGCCTCCTCTGCCTTTCCAACATATGTGATGTGCAAATCAAATTCTATACTCATAACCCCACTTATCGTAGTCGTGTCTAATTAAATTCATACATTTATTTTATACAAATTGTTATTATACACATAGTGCAGAAGATTAAATGTATGGTCATACAATGATATTATCTCCGACACACAAGAAGTGAAGTCACAAACTTCTTCCAGTAATGAAATTCCAAGAAACTTCCCTTTTGCAACATCTCAGCTTTTTCCAAACCTCCCCATTGCAGAACCTCTTAATAGAATCCTCAGAAACATAAACACTACACCATAAGGGTGTTGAAATCTCGGCCATTCCCTTATGGAAGGAGACCCAAAGCACTTTTGCATAGATGTAATGGCATTTTAAAACTCAGGGTAGCCTGAATTTGTGACCAGAAGGGTTGAATATTTGGAAGGTGAAAAAGAGGTTAGTGCACTAGCAAGTGAATCCCTAATGACAATACATGGGAAATGAAAATGGAGACAAAAATGCCAACATAGACCGTTAAGCTCTTAGACTCTCATGTCCTTCGCTCTCCATCTTTATTTCCTGACTTGAATTTTCCCAAATTACACGTTTGAGTGTAAAAGACAAGAGAGAAAAGGGAGATGTCACAGATCATAAGTGGTTATCCACATATAAAAATTCTTTCTTATAATCAGATAAACACTCTCCAACAAGGATAAAAGTAAAAAATATGACATAATTGCAATCAATTTAAAACCAAAATTACCACAAAAACAAAGCGCTCAGAATATCGACATTCTATAAGTTTTGACATAATTCTAACTAATTTAAAACTAAGATTTGTTAGTGTGTTTTTTTACCCACATAGCTAGTAAGTTCCAAGGTGAGAAAGGATTTGTATCTACCTAGTTCGACATTAAGCTTCCTATATTTTTATATAGAACTTTTCTATGTGATTTTACAACATTGTGAGTAATACACAATTGTTACATGGTATTAGAGTTGTTGTGTTGGATATTTTGTTTAGAGTCTTGTAATCTTTTTCCTTTTAGATTTGAATAGAGTGTTTGTTTTAATTGTGAAGATTGGGTTTCAGATTTGGGTGAATGCATGAAAATGGATAGTTTATGTGTTAGTTGTGAATATTGAGTCTCATATTTGGGTGAGTGCATGAAAATGGGTTACATTTTGAGCCAAAATATGGTGATGAAATTTCAAAATTTTATTCTTTTATACAATTGAAGTGCTCAAAATTCATAAAAGCATTGTGAATTTTGCTTTGAAATAAAAAGGCAACATGTGGAGAATTATGTTGTTGTCCTAATGATATATTTTACCAAAATTTCTATGTCCTATATATGTCAATTGTCCTTGCATATTTCTGCATATCTTAAGAGGTATATTTGTCCTCACTAGCATAACTTAGTCTAAATGTATATCTAAAAAAAAATGAAGCCTCTCAATACTTATCTTTACATGAATTATAAAATTTATTTATTCCACAATTTTCTTTTTAATGTTAAAAAATATTCCAAACTCTAATTTTCCTTAATTATCAATCCAAATTTTATTTTATTTTACCAATAAAATAATTATAAGAATATATAGATAAATTTCTATAAAATATTTTAACTTTACTTTTTCAATTTTGAAATTCTTAAAAATGATAATTTGTTAACTGTTTTGATTTTAATTATAACATATTTTTATACTTAATCATTTTATAATTTTTTTTAAATTTTCAATAAAAATAAATCAAATTATAATATTAAAAAATAAAAAAACTGAACAATTTCTCACTCACATTTATGAATACCATCCAATCAACTTGAAATATTTTCACAACATAATACAAAAATAAACACTAATTATAAAGATTCTATAGCAGATTACTCATTAATCATTAATTAAAAAAAAATCATATATTATATCATTACCAAATCATTACTTTAAATTCTATAAATTTTATAATATTATTATTTTAAAAATAATTTCCTGCACACATTTAAATCTAAATTACTCAAATTCAAATTAGTAAAATAATGTTTTAAACTTTTTTATTTTGTTATATATATATATATATATATATATATATATATATATATATATATATATATATTTCAAACCTAAGTCGAGAGTAAAAAATTCTAAATATATTTTACAAATCTAAGTCAAGAGTATATATATATATATATATATATATATATATATATATATATACACACACACACTCCACAAAGTATAAAGGACAAAATTGAGTTGCAATCACATTTTACAATAAAAAATTCTAAATGTATATTATACATTTTTACGGTAAAGAAAAATTTATAACTTTACCCATGCATCCATTAGCTTCTATTAATTATAACGTACAACTATTACAACTACTTTAATTAGTAGTGTACTCATTTCTTTCCCTAAACAAGTGGATATTACTACACTATATATATATATATATATATATATATATATATATATATATATATATATATATATATATTTATTTATTTATTTATTTATTTATTTATTTATTTATTTTAATAGATATGATTATGACTAAATGGTGGCTTATCGTTTCTCTTCAATGAATTTTATAAAATATACATTTCTAGCAGTGTCAAATTCACATTTTTTTAGTTACATTTATTTGTATAAAAAAATATAATATTTATTAAAATCAAATTGATAAATTTTCTTATGTTTACTTAATTTATTATTTAAATTATAACATTGAAAATTTAAACCATATTAATAACTAATTTATAAGTTACCCAATTATAAATATAATAATATTATAATTTCAATTAAAAATGGGATAGAATCATTTTTCAAATCTATAGATCTTTATAATGTAAGTGTTAAGGGGTGTTAAGGGAAGGTGTTAGAATTAATGCATAATTGTTAATGTCGTGTCGCTCCTAGCATTGATGAATTACACGCTGAACAACGAAAGGTCCTCATTGTCAAGGTTGTTGCTACACGAATTCACTCTCATAATGACAATGCCATGGCGGATGCGACAACTCTTCTAATGTGATTGGTGAAGAAGGATTCAAGATTATTTACAGTGGGATACTATCAAACATATAGTGGATTAATATTGGACAATAAATAACAACTTAAATTTATGGATCTACACTGCCACAATTGGACTTGGAGCACCGCACTTTGAAGTTATTCATTGCTAGTATCCATCGCCAACATTTTAAATTAAATCAATCACATGATTCAATGCAACATATCCAATGGCTTCAATCATTGATGGGTACACTCTCCACACGTTCTACAAAAACCATTGCCAACTCTTTGCTTTGAGTTTTTGGCTCACTAGTAGATGAAATATACAACAGAAGATCCTCTGCCCTCCATACTACCCACTAGCTCAACTCCCGTATCCAATTTGAATATAATAGTGGGTTCAATGCTATGATGTGGTTCTTGAACCCTAATCAGCGTTGGTTGCTTCTCACCCCTACATGACATACACAATAATACATCTCAGACTCACACAATAACAACTTCAACTCCCTGTACATCTTGAGCCCACATACAATGTTCCTCATAGCTTTGTTTGGTACTTACCTCCACCTCGATCTCGACCTATGTGCAGCATAGATCTAGGCTACTTGATATCCAAATCAGACCCTCACAACTTATTCAAATCATTTTCCTTGCTATCTTCTCCACGATGTTATCTTCACACCCCTAGAATAATCTAATCCACATATGTACATGAGATCGTTATCATGGCTCTTCATCTTCCCAACCCTCCCATGAGGGAGTTAAGCTAGAAGTGGCTCTAATACCATGGAAAACAAAATAGAATTGTGTGCCACACAAAATTTATTCATATATTATTTTGTTTCAAACCAGAATACATCAGAAATATATAGTGCTTATGAGATGCAACAAATTCCAAACTACGAGATTGTTTGTTGAGAAAATATCTCAACAACCAACAAACCAAAAACAAATAACTATTGTAAGCATTAATTCTAATATTTCTCATGTACATTTGTGATTAATATTATAAGTAATTGATATTCTTACTTGGTATCATAGTTGTGGAATAATTTCCACTCAATCTCAGAGCAGAGTTTTATGGTCCATGTGTCCGTCAAAGACTTGTAGATGAGAGCTTCTACCTCTTTCATTCTCACTTCTCCCAACTCCATCACTTTAAATTTTTTATAGATCGAGTATATAACTATGTTGATACTAATGGATGACAACTAATCATGATTCCATAGATTTTTATTCAAACATAATTTAAGACAAACACAAAAGTTGGTATTTACATTACAAAACAATCAAATTCGTCTTGTCAAAAGATTGACCACATCCAATCTCCTTCTTTGATTGCAAGGAGCATAAGGTACTCATCTACTCCCATGAGAATCCAACATGTAGACATGGGAGTGGAAAGATGTTGAGATAGATAAAATAACAATGTTCAAAACTGTCAATATTAAAGAGGACAAATTTGTAAATATTGTGTCGAAAAGTGATAGATAATTCCATGATTGGTGGTTCTTCTTATTGTATAACTATGATCTAATTTTACAATTGGACATATGTGATATAGATATGAAGAGTGTCAAAAGAAGACACCACAACGAAAGAAGAAGGCTCGTTTCCAAGAGCATGTGAGAGGGTTCCAAGATTTTCAAAATAATTGATTATTGCAACCACCTCTTTTGGATTTAGTTGACTAAAGGAATCACTTTCTATTCTTCTAACTTTCCTTTTCTACCATTAAAAGTCCTTGCGTGGATACTTGCAAGGCTCGATATGAGATTCTAGCCAAATAGAGGTGACCTTCCATTGGATAGATCGCGCAATAAATACTCATTAACTCTTGACATAGGTGTGATTGCTAAAGACATTTGATTTCTATACAATTCTAATTCCAATGGCACTTTTAATAGCAATAGTTTTATTTATTCAATGTTAAAGGTGTTGTCAACACTCTAGATGGTGTGTGGAATTCTTGGTTTATGGCCCTCATATTTCCACTAGTTGCTTGGTCCTATTTCTTGACTCACATATTTGTGGCATTAAGGTCTGAACCAAAATCTAAACCATATCAACACCCTCATAAGGATTAAGGATGAATCTTGGAATACTTCCATCCATTAAGACTAATTGTGGTTGGAATGATGGACAATTGTGGAATCATTTGAACAAATATTTGTGGAAATCATACCATTTTTTGTTATTATATGTGCAATTTTACAATGTTACTATTGCTTGTTGTTGATTGTAGTTTCTCTTGTTTGCATTGTAGTGTTGGAATTGATGCAAACAAGATCTTGGTGTTGTTGGTCATATGCATGAGTGATGAGTGTTTGGTGATGGATGATTGGTTGATGGTCTTGTTAGTTGGAATTGATGTCCACATACCTATGAATAGACCTAGTGGAGATGATGTTGTGGTTGTTGAGTGGAGATGGATTCCACATGTGTATTGGTTTAAGGTTGGCATATTATGTTGGTTGGAGATGTTATTACTCTAGGAGGTTGGAGAGTTTCCCATGTTATGTTGATTCAAGATGTTGCTACTGCAATAGGTTGTAGTGCTTCTCTAGATGCTGCATATGTCTCTACATGTCTTGGATACATTAGATATGGTGCTATATGTGATGATTTGTGGCTACTTGTGTTGGATGTGCTTCCACCGGTGTTGGAGGAAGTTTTATGACATGATGTTGCTGCTCCAGGAGTTAAAGATGTTGATATATTTCCTAGAGATGTTTGCACATGTTATGGTTACTGCTTGAGGAGCTGGAGGTGTTGGTCTTGGTTCTAAGGTTGGTTGAATAGGTCTTGCATGTCATTTACTTTTTCCTTGCCTATTAATCAGTTGTATACTTATCTCAGTCAATTGGAGGAGTGTTTATATATTAATGAAGATGGTCTAACAGGTGGCATAGGTTATGGATTGAAGAATTGATGCTTTTACTAAGTTTTAGCCCCAGTCACATGCATGCTAAGTCATGGGAGTGAATAAAAATATCCAATCGTATGGAGCCAAGCCTATGGGAGAGACTGAGGCCTTCCAGTCACACAAATGTTGTGTTATGGGAGTGACCAAGCATCTTCACAAGAATTGCTTTGCATTCCTCGTGGTTTTGAGCTAAGTTTTGTGTTTTGGCGACATCCTTGATAAAATAAATTCGGTTTATGGTCAGAAAAGTTGATGGGACCTCCAGAAGCTAATTAAATTTGAAAATATAAAAAAGGCTAATGAAGTTAGTGGTTGATTGTCAATGAGTTGAATCTTGATCAAATCTAGCATATGAACAAAGTTGTGATGCCCAATAGTTCCGAGTAATTATTGATTTGAGCACTTGAGTTCATCTACATATTGGAGGAAGCTTATTGTGAGTATAGTTGAGTATTTTGAGTGTTGAGTGTGTGTGTGTGTGTGTGTGAAGATTGCATCAGATGCATGTGTTCCCTAGTGCATAATTTCTAACGCAGTTTGCAAGGGCATTATGAAGCTAAATCCGACAGGGAATCATTTTACTCTTATTTCTTGCATACATGTATGGTGCAACAAAAAAAAAGGTTCAAATATCTTCCATATTTTATAATGTGGATCATATGGAGAAGTAGAAATGCTCTTATATTTGAAAAAAAGCCAGTGAAGGTGCGGGAAGACATTAACAAGGCAATCACTCTCTACAATGAACTAGGAAAATGCATGAAGTTTTATAGGAATAGGACATGCAAATATAAGAATATGTAGCAAGCATTTCATGTACGCTTCTTTGATGGAGCGAGTAGAAGGAGGTTGTGTGGTTGTGGGGTAGTCATCTTCATGGGTCCTGGTAGATACTACCATTTTTGGTGGGAGGGAGGACATGGATCGAACAATAAGGTAGATATTTTTTCATTATGGGGAGTTTTAATTGCGGAAAAGTGGCTCAGAGTTGAGAAGATAAAGGTTTCGGAGATGTGAAAGCCATTATTGATTGGGTGAAAGACTTCACAAATTTTAGTCCACCAATATTAAGCAATTGGATGAAGAGTATCAGAACACTGGTAAGAAAGTTTCAGGACATTCAATTCTAACACATCTATCGAGAACATAACTGGATGTCAGATATTTTATCTAAGAGAGGGATAGCAAAGGACACATGTAAGTTTTTTTTCAATGAATTTGATCAGGGGAAGTTGATTAATGTTGGTCAAATCAATTACTCCTAGATGCCTGGATCAAGAACAAGGTTCTTGTACGTAAAGGCAAAAATATAAGCAAGGGAGAAGCAGAGTGATAATCTAAAAGTAACAAGTAAACATGGATTTTGCATAGTTGTAAATTGGGACAATGTTTGAACAAGATATTTTAGAAGAGTTAGAAGCAAGATGCATTTTGAGTTATAGTTTGGCATGAAAAGACAACTTTCCTTTTTTTTCCAGTTGAATGTTGGGACAATTTTTTATTAGATATAATAGAAGTTTTAGGTACATGATGAAATCTAAGTGATCATAAAAATGAAAGAACAATTTCAGTCAAAAAAGCAATATTAGAATATGTACTTACTCTTTTTTAATGAAAAAATAAGCATTATATATATATATATATATATATATATATATATATATATATATATATATCGAAAAAGGGCAGCATGGGAAGAATTGAAATATTTATCTCGAAACTTGAATATTTATCGAAACTATAACAAAACAAAAAAAATTCAATGAGAACACAATTCAAATCCCGAGTCATAAATGTCCCAAGGCAAAAATCGAATTTATTAAATCTATTACTTCTAATAAGCAATCTTTTAATCATTGTAAATATTAACGGCAAAAGGAGGCATTATGTCCTCGTCCTTTAAACAACTCCAAGGGGAGGGTTTTCAAGGCTGGAATGCAAGAACAAAAAAATGAACTGATTAAACGTAGCGTTGGTGAAGAACGAATTACAGGTTGAAACAAACATAAGAATTCGATCTACTTTGGGGATGAGATTGCTAGTTTTTGGAAAATCCAAAAGGTTCAGAAAACACAATAGCGTTGAGTAAATGTGACCGAGAACCCTGCCAATGAAAATAATAACCAGTTAGAGACAAGACAATATTACACTACGGACATTTTTATTAGGACACTTTTTAATTGAATTTTTTTTAGGATAAAATAAATATTTTGTCTTAAAAAATATTTTTTATTTTAGTTATTTTATATTCAAATTTAATAGTAATTGAATTGTCTTAAATATAAAATTTAGGACAAAATTATTTTAAGAGAAACTCTATATTTAAGAAAAAAAAATTGAGACAAATATTTTAAGACGAAATTTTATAGTTAAGACTAAAACTATTTGAGACAAAAATATTTTGAGACAAAAATATTTTAAAACAAAAACATTATATTTAAGACAAAAACAATTTAAGACAAAAATATTTTAAAACAAAACTTTCTATTTAAGACAAAAATAATTTGAGACAAACGTATTTTAAAACTAAACTTTATATTTAAGAAAATGGTCACTTAAGACAATGGAAATTAAAAAGAAACTCATTTAAGACATTTAACAATTAAGACAAAACCATATCAATTTAAGACAATATTATTTAACACCTGAAAACTTGACTCTGTGTGCCCTAAGTCTGCCATCTTGCAGGCTACTAGTGTCTCGCGCCTATACTGATGTTTTTATTTCACTTGTCATTCACGATATGTTATATGAAGATAAATATTTGTTGGGCTCTTCATTTTGTGGGAGTATCCAACTGTGAAGAACGCAACAACTTTTCCTGGCAAGATTTCCCAACATCAATTCCTTTTTTGTCTTTTCGATCTCTGTTGATACGATTAGAGACAACTTGTCTATTGTTGCATTCAGGAAGTTTGCATAGAAATTTCATGAGTGGATAGAGGATATATATATATATATATATATATATATATATATATATATATATTTTGAAAATAAATATTCAAACCACATGAAATTTAATCATATCAAAATTTTCTTTTATATTACATTTTTCCTTTTTCATTAATCCTTTTAATTAAATATAAAATTAGAATATGTTAATCATATTATTTTTTTAATTAATTATAAAATTAAATTCTAACATTTTAAAAAGTTAAAATATTTGTAACTAATTTTTAAGTATTTAATTTAATATATATTTATTAGAAAATTGTATTAAATTTTACATAAAATAATAAATTAAAGATAATATGATTTCAAAACAATTACAATATATATATTGTTGGTCAATAATTGTCATTGATGAAAATACAAGTACTCTCGAAGGTTACACGCTTGGAGACCATATGATGACATGGTTGAAGACATGATAATGGAGACTATATATGACAAGTGTATTATGATGGTTGAAGACCTCACTTAAAAATGACCTCATTTTGTTCCAATAAACTTATACATAGAGAAAATTCAGAACAATAAAAAAGAATATTATTTTTTTTTCACCTTGGAGGCATCCTATCACACTGACTCCTTCACCATCTTGAAGAAGACTTTTTCCTCTTTCCAACTATCCCTCACTCAGCCCCTGACTCCAAATAGCATAAGAGAAATCGTTTTTTTAAGGTCATACATCCTATTTTTGCAGTCTAGCCGACCTATACTCTGTCTCTCATGTCAAACCCCTTCCATAAGACACGTCCCTTCATTTCTAACCTAAAATTTGTATAAATATAAGGAGTTTTATGTTCATTCATCTCATCAATTCGGTCAAGGATTACATAAGAAGTGAACAATTCACAACTCGTGAACTTTACAACACAAGGAGAGGAGACTTAGAGGCCGAGGAGGATTTTCTTTTGATTGGGTTATAAATCAGGATGATTTGACACCTGGAGCAGCTACAATGGAGGGTCAGACTATTTTACAAGCAGTTAGAACCTCGGTCTTAGCTATAGGAAACAATTAAAGGCTCAGATTACTTAAGCTTTGGAACATTTGAGTAAAAAAGACTCGATTGACCATAGAGCTCGGACTTGGGCATAAAAATTCTGTTGCTTGACCACAGAGCTCGGACTTGGGCACACAAATTATGTCACTTGACCGCAAAACTCGAACTTGGGCACAAAACCTCAGCCACTTAACCACAGGACTTCAGACAAGTGATTAAAGATAGTGCCTTACACTATGGAAGAGTAAACTCTCGTTTTTGGGATTATTTCAAGCACACAGTCTCTCGTATAAGACACAAGACCTTGAAAATCACCATAGGAAACCACAATAAGGCTTGTATCCCTTCGGATTGATAAAAAAAATTGGAAGAAGGCTCGAACCTTGAACCTTCCCACAGAATCTCAAACAAACTTCAAGCTTGAGCACAAAAATTCAATCTTTGTAGTGAACTAAGGCTCAAATAGGTGATAAAGACGTATGCTCTCAAATATTAAAGCACGAGTTAAGGACTGTGAAGGAGAACAAGTTTAATTTGTTAGGGAACTCGTGACAAAGAAGAAGCTTGGATTGAAGAATAAACAACTCAGATCAAAAGTTGGAACTACTAAATATTTATACCTTCAGATTTGTGGTAAGAAGTTGACCAATGATAGTTAAATAGGGTCTACACATCATCCAGGGTGGGTGTATGGTCATTATGAGTGTCATGGTTGGGTGTGGTAAAAAAATACGTAGCTTTGACAAAGGGTGATTAGGCACTACTTCCAGGTTAGAAATGTAAATGGATGGGTTGGAGTGCTCTCCTAAAAAAAAATCTTTGTACACTTGCCAAATTCAGTTAAAATAGGTGCTATTGGAAATTCCTTGTAAAAAGCTGTAACTGCACAAAAACTAGAATGCTACCGGAATTTCCGGTAGCGCTATGTTTCTTTTTCAAAAAACACAAAAAATGCTGAAATTCATGTGCAAAATTATATTTCTTGACATCTAAGTTGCTGTTCAAAATTATGACTGAAAAGAAAAAAGGTGCTTGTATAAAAAAAAAAAAACCTTTTTACCTTCCTTCTATGTGGTTGTAGCTTCAACAAGCTTATCCAAGTTTTTTTTGTTGTCAGTAGCTGATCTAGATCTGGTTGTTCTTATGACTGCTTCCTTGACAGTGGATTTCTCCTCCTTAGAACCCTTTTGTATGTTTCTTCTCTTTGAGGGCTCTGAGTGCTGCTCTAAGGGGTTTTGTTTTTGTTTTTCTTCATGGATTTTTCTGTCTTTGACCCTTCAGATTTACCTTTAATATCAATGACCTCTATCATTAGGCTTGGATTATGTAGAACCTTGGACTTAAGCCTAAACTTGTTGTTGTCTCTAGTATGCCTCTTTTTGGTACCAGCAACAGGTTTGGCTTCTTCTTTCTTCTTCTTACTGTTGATCTCATATCCAATATCCTTGAGGAGTTCTTCATCTGATTTTGTAGGCTGATACTCTTTTTGCATCTTCTGCTAAATATGTGCTTCCGGAATTTCTAGTAGCACATGCGCTTTTGATTTATCTGTAGTTGTAGACCTTCCTCTTCGGGCTCTAGTGTAGACATTAGGAAAAGGAGGAAAAGGGGGCACCATTTTCATAGATTTGGGTTTACTTACTGAGGAACTCTCTCCTTTTTCCAACTTTCTCTCAACCTTGACTGCAGAAACCTTTTCTTTCTTGCCCTTGGCCTTCTTATGGATATTTTATTTTTTGGCCTTTCTCTTTGTTCTTCTTTTTTTAGACTAAGGGTGTGGTTGTGAAATTGGAGTTATAGGTGCAAGTTGGACTTCCCTATAAAAAAAAAGTGATCCCAAGTGTGTTGGTGGATTTGGTGCATGAGTGTACCAATCCACACTTGCTTAAGAGGAGTGGTTTTTTCCTCTTAAGTTGTTGGTCATAGGCAGATAAACAAGAGAGTTAACAGGTTAGTGAACATGCCATAAAATAACACATACTAGATAATGAAATAGCATGCATATGTAGAGAGAAAATAAAAGCTAAACTAAACAAATAACACAAAGCTCGTATAGAGTCAAACAACACAATAATACCAACGATGGCATCTATGTCCTTTATTATTGTGTGCTAGTAGGAAATAAAAGGTAGAATGTTTACACACTTGCCAAGGGGCCCTTAGAACTAGGGAGTTCTAAGACCCGATGCAAGGACGTTTTTACCTCCGAGTTGCCTTGTTGAAAGGTCTCTCTCTCTACTCCAAAGGATTGGATTTGTTGGGTGGCCAACAATTGAATCCCCTCTCTACTTATGCTCCGGATCACACACTGTTGGATTGCTTGAAGCAATTTTGGCCAACATAACAATGTGTTCTCCCTTTGTTCATCTCTTGGTGGCATTTTATAGATGAATTCAAAATCTCCTTCCCTCTCTTGGTACATTGATGGATGGTGACCCAAGAGAGGAGGATGATTCTATTGTGTGCACATTATTCCATTGTGCGCTCCCTTGAGGTCCTGAGGAGGCTTGGGCGACTATCCTTGGGAGGCCTCAAGTGTGGGATCAATTTCCTGGAGTGTGCCTTGTGGTTCTGGAAAGTGACTTCCGCCATTCTAAGGTTCGTGTGGCTTTTTGAGGAAAATCCACGCAATGGCGCGCCTATCGAAGAAAAATGTGCGCGAAGCCGCATTCTGCTAGTTTCTTGAGTGCGCGGTTTGATTTTTCTTCTACACCTTAGAGATTTTTTAAATTCTTCAGATTCTCTAATGTGCCTCAACCCTGTAAATCCTTCTACCTGACATTTAATAATGTCATCTTTTCTTGTCCAATTTTCCAGTGATGAAAGTTTCCCCCTAATGTGTGAGGTGTAGGAAGAACTGTATATCCGAAATACATTATAGTTTCTTTTCTGTGTAATGTGTCGAGAGAGAGAGAGAGAGAGACCTGCGTGTAACAAGGAGTTGGAAATGCCTTACAATGGGTCAAAGAGAAACCATGTCCTGTGGGAACCCTGCAAGAAATTGTATGATACAATAAATAAAAAATTTTGACGAGGCGGGCATGTCCCATGCTCGTGATGCTTTGGCTATCTAAACAAATCTATTTGACAAATACAAATTCTATCTTTGTCACTAGTATGGTAGTGATCTTATGGTTGATGACAACGATTGCTGACGTCCTCAAGGGCGTTTTTTCTTTGACAATAGGTGGAATGTGGTACCCACATGCGTAATCTTGGTATGTCATATAAATGCGCATTGTACGCATGGGCGTATGATTGGGACCTTCCCGCGTAAGCATTGATGAAAGATATGCTTATAAGTGCACGGGTCTTCGACAAATTTGATCAAAGTGCAATGGTTGTAAGGTATGATACCATATTGACATGAAAGCTTGTATTGTAGTCGAATGTCAGGAGGATCGATGACATCTGTGGGAAATGATGTCTCCCAAAGTGCCACTCGAGGATGTCCCTTTTGTGGTGAAGGGTGATCCAAGGTACCACTTCCTTTTTGGAAAATAGGTGTTGATGTCGAAAAAAAGGAAGCCTCAACCGAATGAGAGAGTCACTGATGCAAGGGATCAAGATATTGGATGTGATAGGTTTAAAATAGGCATGATGGCGAGGGGTGACTGAAAAATGATGATGGGGATTCAGTGGCTCAAGGTCGGAGTATATAAAAAGCAGCTTGGCGGCATTCATAACTATTTATGATGGGGAAATCTCTGGAGTCAGTAGGACGTCTATGGTGGGTATATATTGCTTATGAATGTCATGGTGGCTTATGCATGAAGGGTGTGATACTCCGACCAAGGGTGACCAGGGACTGCTGCCATGGGTGAAAAAATGAATGGATGAGTGGGGGACATAGTGCACCATTTAAGGTCTTTGTACACTTACCAAAAGAGTGAAATAATGGGTTTTGGGTTGTACAAAACACAGAGACAGGTGCCCCAAAATATGAAAGTTTTCGCTCACTAATGATGTGAGGAAGGTATTTTGCTGAGGGTGGGGGCCCCATTGGTTGGTCTCATGTGTGGGGTTGATGAAGCGGATGGAAAATGTCATAGATGGGCTATGCTAATGGAGTTATGGTAGGAAAAATGTGAGACGTGGTGGTGCGCTTTCGATCTGCTTGCAAAACTTGGTAGTCTGGGAAAGGGGTTTTATTTAGATATGGTAAAACTTGACCTGATGCGTGGTGGGTGAATGGGCATGAGGTGCTTCTTGGAATAAAGTGGTATGGCCATGGCGTAATGATTTTTGTGATATATGGTCTACTTTGAGTGACGGGTGTCATGGAGGGGAGGCTCTACCGACCAACGAGGATGCTTATCATGTGCAAGGTGGGTTGATGATAAACACGGCTGAGTGCTTGGAACATATGGTTAATTTCTTGTGGATAAATGATGTCAGGATATGCAGAGTTTTTCTAGCACTCTATCATGCTAAGGGTAGAATGATACCTGCTCTGGGACTTTCAGTGGATGGAGCGATGGGTGGTTTTCACAATACCTGCAGCAAAATACCCCAAGTGAAAGCATCTTCTTTATTCCAATAGTATTGAAAGACATGTGCTGAACGAAAAGAAGATGAGAGAGGGCATACCTGCCAGCACTGAAAAACTATTTTTTCAGAAGTTTGAGATATATTCACCTTGATGGTAGGTGAAATGTTTGACATGTTTCCTTCCTTGAACGCATCGGGCGTCGGGAAGGGGTTCTTGAACTAATCTAATTTCCCTGATGGGAGGAAATATTTTGATTCAATTGCATAAATCTCTTTTTCTTCTATCTTTTTAGGATTGAACACTTTTCGCGGGAGAAAAATTAAGTGGTGACACATTGCATCCCATGGATAATCCAACTCGTTCATGGACTCAAGGATTTCCTCGTCTGAATGAAATAGGGATCCTAAGGGGGATTGATTCTACGCAAGGTTATGCAGAAGAGGTTCAGTCCGTATGGAGCTAGTTGATAGACATGAAAATGATTCCATCATCGAAGTGGTGGAACCAGACGCGGTCGAAAAAGTGCAGACATATTGGGTTTGCACTGTCATTGGTGCAACTACTTTCGTAGTTTCAGCTAACTTGAAACCTATGACAGATGAGCAGACATCCTGAGTCATGGTTGCAATACATGAGGATATGAATCATATATGGTGTGTCAGCGTTTGGTGGGGGAGGAATTTCCATGATGGGAGCTTGCATGAGCGCAAGGCTAGATCCATCGTTAGGATGGGCACTTTCCGGTAGATGGAAGTTGTGGCTGTTACAAAGGTGGCTGAATGTTTCCATTAGTGGGCACACCTCTGTTTCATGGTTATGGGCGGTGTAAATGGTGCACAATACCATTGTGCCAACTGAGTAGATTGTGTGGGAATCAACACTACTCTTCATCCCTTAACTGGATGCTCGGGAGGGATCAGACGTAGAGGAGAAGGTCCTCTGCTACCACTTCCGATTTTTTGGCTTGGGTATGTCTAGCTCTCTTGGGGAGTGTAGAATTAACGCTGCTCTTTCTGCTCTAAGCTTCAGGAGATGATCACATTTTATTGTATGATGAAAGTGTGAGAAAATCCGTCAATAGTTGTGCATGATCTTCTCTTGGTTAGAGGGATGTATTTTCGGAAGGGAAGAGACTATGCGAAAAATATTTGCAAGGTGCTTCAGTTCTTTTCACAGATTGACCCAGTGGCCAATCATGTCGCATAGTCTGCATGTTATCCTAGGTTGAACCTGGGTCATGCTTGGTTGGTGTGCTTTCCTAACTTGTCCCATATGCCGCAATGGGTATGGAGTAGACTGACTGGGGGCGTTCTGCCTTCCATGTTGGTTGTTAGGTTCTGGATTGATAAGGTATCAGCGTTGTTTCTCTAATAAATGTATCATGTCAGTTAGAGGGTGTACTCATGGGATATAGGTACAACGCTTCTCATGGTGATTGCCTTGACATACTAGGCAAAACATCCTAGAAATTGGGTTCCCATCCTACTTGTTTGATGGCGTGATTGGGTACCAACAGTGTAGATCTTCTAGGTTAGGGAAAGTGGTGACCACATGATTGGGCCTGTTACATAACGCACATGTTTACCTTCTCCGCGGAGGGTGGTTGGGGGTGACTAAGGGTTCCCCGATTGACTGCTTTTCAGCTAACAGGAAGAGGATAGATTTACTCGTCACATCCTCTTGGGTTGTTGAGTTTTTCATGGATTCAAAGTCAGAGCCATCTTCAAGGGAGAGGCGAACTATGGATGGACGCATACTAGCTAGCACTGCATGGAATCTAGGGACATAATGACAGTGGCGTAATGGATGATTTCCACCACATATTTGACATGAATACTCGGTGGCTCGGTCAATGTTGTATACTACATAGACCGGATACCATTGCTGAAACATTTCCAGGGCTGGGTAGTCAGTGATGAAATGATCGCGTTCATTATAGAGTACACAATGCTCGATAGGGGGAGGGGGAATGGCTAGGAGTCTTTTAGGTGACTGTTGTTCCTCCTGCAGGTATAGAATGACGCGAGGTTAATCTCCAACTAACTGGATGGAGGGATCCTCTTGATAGGATTTCTCAATGGCGTGTAATGTGTCCCTGTATCATGGAATATCTGGGAAATGATGGGTATAGTGCCCATAATTGCTACAAATAGTGCATGCGTGATTTGTACGCAATGTCTTGCCTTGATTTTTCATGGCTGGTTCCTTTCTACGGGAACTTGTTGCCGCGATATCTACTACAGAGCTTAGGAATTGGTTTTAATTTGTCCAGCTTTGGGCAGATGTGGGTAGGGTGGCCTACTATGTCACATATGGTGCAAGGTTGTAATTCCCATTGCGTGGTGGGATTATCTACCTTCTTTCCTCTATTTTTGGTGTTCTTGGTCGTAACCATTGGCTTTGCAATAGGAATTTCCTTCGAAGGGATGTTTGCGACAGTCTCTTGAACAGTTGGGGCTTGCTCAGGATTGAGGGGGATTAACCATGTAGAGGTGATGTGCGCGAATCCCATTGTGGTAGGTGGGACTAGGTACCAAACTGGGGATTTTTAATGATAAGTTTGGTAGGACTACCGTGGCCATGACCTGCTGCGAGACAAAACTAGTTGGGGGGAAGAGGAAAGGAGTTTGGGAGGCGGCGTAGGCTAGAGAGGCTGCCGTGGTCAAGGAATCAGTGTCATTACTACTCGTCTCCGTGTATTGACTAGCTTCGGTGCTTCATGAGGACATCATGCACACAGGGGCCTCTGTGACATCAGGTGATGACGGAGGTATAGCAGGGGGATCTCCTAGGAATACCCAAGAATGGATGATGGTTTGGACTAACCGGGGCCATATTCTTGGTACCGTGTGAGTGTCTCGACAGATGTGTCTACATAGGGTAGAATGAAATCAATATTTGTCAAGGGTCGCTTTTCGATGTATGTCAATTGGTCGACATTAATGATGCGATCCTCATGGGGGAACAACATAGTTTGGAAGACGAAGGAGGCGATGGTTGACATGGCGTACATATAACTCCAGTTAAGGAGTATATTGTAATCCAGTTGAGCATCCAAGTCTTCAATGTCTATAAGGGTCGTATTGCTGGCTAAGGATACTGGGACGTTTTGGTAGAGACCGACAAGAGATGAAGGGCGCCCATCGTATGCTCTAAGCATGATGTGTGATGGCTTTAGTCCGGGAGAACCTAACTTTTGCTAGACGTTCTTTGACATGATGCATGTGGATGCACCCTCGTCAATGATACATCAGTGAATGGTGATGTTTTGAATTGACGCTGGTATCTGGAAGGAGACCATCAAAGGAAGCCTAGGGGTGGCTTTGTCTAAATCGAAAGCCATTAGGCGTGAATCGGCAGGATCGATGGTGCCTAATGCGGAAAGTAAGGCTTTCCTTTTATTTGGGAACGATTGTAATACCTCCAAAGCTAACATGGCGGTGGGAGGTTGAGCTAGCTCATCCACAATGCTATAGTTATGGGCCGCTTTGGAATGGTTTCATGCCCACCTAGTTGGTCCCTTAGCCATTTTTGGCAAAGGTTCAATAGGCATCTTTGATATGGTCAAAGATGGTGTTGGTGCACTTGTACTAGCCCCTGACGACTTGGTGTCTGGTGGGGTATCATAGTTACGGTTTCGTGTCTGAAAAAACATTTCTTCACCACTCATGTAGATTTCATGGCTGTTTTTTCTGGAATCATCGGGAGTTGTTTACTGTTGTTGGGTGCTAACTGTCCCTTAATGGGTGAAAGGCTTCTGCATGACTTTTTCCTACTGTGAGGATCCCCCTTGCCCACGGTTACCTTGCAGCTTCTTCAGCTCAGGGAGGTCAGTACAGTGGTGAGTGTAATGGTCGTACTCACCACAGATTGAACAAGAGTGGTTCCTCCAAATATTCACCCTCTTGTTCTGCCCTTAGGAGTTTCTTGGCTTCTCGCTTTGGTTTCGGTTGGAGTTGCTTCCAGCCTGAGACTATGGAGGGCATTGTTTATTGTTGGCACCCTATCTAAGATTTCCTTTAGTCTTGTTTTTTTCTTTTTTCTTTGCCGTGTTAGGAGGATACCTCAGATTCTCCTGATTGTATGGTTGGCGTGGTTGGGCTTGGGAAGGTTGCACAAAGTTCACCTATGCATTATTCTGCATGGGTGGGTTTTTTTCTGGGGACTGGGCATATTGTGGTCCTTGTACCTAGTTTATGAATGGTTGTTGGGGTGGGAGCTCTTCTATCAGTATTCCTAGTTGCGTATTGGGTCCCTTGAGCCAGAGGATATGGACCTCCCAACTAATGGTGGTATGACGACACCCTATTGGTCATGCTTTGCAGAGGTGCATGATGACTATAGTAGCTGGGTTGCAGGATGTTCTAGTTAGGATCATATGCATAATCGAGATACTGAACACTAATGCTTAGGTGATTTTGGGTCAATGACCCGATCAAACCGTCTGCGGAGTTCGACGGGCCTGGAAATTCTTTGTAAGTTTGCAAGTGCATGGCGTTAGGTAGGATATTGTAAATATATCCTGATTGCGTATAGATCAACTCGAGCTTTTGGGCCTTGCAGATGGCGTCCTCTTCGAATATGGGCTTTTGTGTTGCCACATACTTTGAAATCTCTGCGGTGAGAGTTTTTAGGAACAGATCTAAGAAAACTCTATCATCGAGTTTGGCTTTGCACAAACTATGACACGACCGCCATTCATGGAGATGGTCTGAGATATGGATGACGGGTGTCTGCCTAAAGTGGGTTAGTATTTCCATTCTGAAATCGTGCTGGATGGGTAACTGAAAATAGGTCAGGAACGTAGTAGCGAGGGCGCTAAAAGTTTCATGTGTAGAAGATGGTTGCTTCACATACCATTTCGCGGCTATGCCGGTTAGGGTGCGTTGAAATAGTCTTAGTTGAATAGTATCGTCAATGATGTTGTTCGAAAAATACCACAGGTGGAAAGTCATAACATGATTTATGGGGTCTTCCGCGTGCTTCCCTTCAGACTTTGGAATGTCTGAAGGGAGCTTCTTGGGCATGGGTGGCCATGTAGCGTTGTGTGCAATGGGTTCATTTGTAACCTTGGTTAAATCGGGTAAGTTTAACGAAGCTAAGAAAGGTGATTGCGAGTTCGTAGCCATTGCACACTGTGAAGACACAGTGTTTTGGTTAGGTATAGGGTTTGTCTGCGACGTACTCGGCTGTGAGCTCACCTGGCTTCCTGAATGGGTAGCGCTCCTCTGTCCCCTAGGGGTTATGGGAGGAGTGGTATGCAGTGACCCTGTGGGAGTGTTCACCGATGTGGCATTGGCTGGCCAACGAGGGTTTCCAACTTACGATGCCCCAATAAATGATGAGCCAATAAGGGTGGTAGTGTTCCATTTTTTATGCCTAAATGGCGAAAGACCTGGAACCCCTCTTGGTAATGGGGGGAGGCCCAAAAGACATCTAGATAGACGAGGTCCCATTAGGTCTGTTCTGGCGTCGACAAGGTATGGTTTTAGATATATTTGAGAGGATAAATATTATAATCAAAGAAAAAATCTGATCGCATACATAAACAAAGCAAAAATGAAAGATAAATTTTCCCTTTAGATTAATCCTATGTGGCCAGTCAATAAAAAAATATGGTTTTTGTTTTTTTTTTTTTTGCGTATGATACTCAAATCCTAGAAGACCTAATCGTCCTCAAACGCTCAAATGTAACTAGGCCTTGAGAAGATATCTTGAAAATGCTGGCACAACGTCCCGAAAGAACTGACGACGTCCCCAGTCAACCGAAGAAAATCGATGAAGGTAAAGGTAGAGGATCTAGTGTTGCTTGCACAGTCACCTATAGGGAAGGATGCCCTAGTTTTGGCCACTAAGTACCATCGTCCCACATGAGCGTTCGAGTCTTGAGCTTCTTGTTAATTCAGCTACCAGTACCAATTATTATATGGGCCAGGTAGCCCCGAATAATACTGCATGCACTAGGCCTAAGCTTAACCCCCTTTGAATCGGGTCTCTGTGGCGCTCGAGTTTTCTTTGCCATGGGCGGATAGATGGATTTAAAATTTCCCTATAAAGTCAAATTCTATGTTTCAAGATGTAAACTGTCCAAGGCGGCTTATTGGATGCCTACCCCCTTGGTCCTAACTTAAACTATAAATTCTCTTGTGGCCCCTGTGGGGAGAGTTTAATGAGTTTAGTTAAGTTAGTTTTAAGGTGGATTTGTTTTACTTAAGGTGTGAAAGTGTGTGATAAAGAGGTGAAAAATAACATATTTTTAACATGTGGATATGCGGTGATCCTTTTCAAAATCCCCTATGTTTGGTTGTTCCTTGCTCAAAAGAAAAACATGTGCGGATATGGGCCGCTTAAAATATTTCCTAGTTAATCTAAATGATCAACTAAATGGAGATGGAAAATTATCAGCAGAGAGTCGTCATATGATTGTTTAGGGTCACCCAAGGGTGCAAAGGAAATAGATATTACTTGCTCTCTAAGGAGAATTAAATCCTAGTCCCGAATCCTAGTGCCAAAAATTGAACTAAAATTAATAACTTCAAACTAGGAAAATAAAAAATAAAAAATAGCTAAGCATGGGGACTAGGGCCACTTACTTTGGCTAATTACCTATGTGTTTTTTGGTGTCTAAATTGACAAAACATAAATTATTTCAGAATTCAAGTTAATTGCCCCCTACTTAAAATATGTGCTCACTTTGCGAAAATAAACTTTGAAATTTTAAAACTAACACCTAAACTACTGAAATGCAGCCAAGAGTGAGTTTTAATAGGTCATGGGACACCTCACACAGTGCTGGCAGATTTCTTATGGGCTTCCAGTCAGTTTAAAAACAGGAAATGAGGGGAAATAGCAGAAATTTTTTGCCTCTGGTTTCCGCGCGCAAAATACTCAAACATGCACGTAGTCTGTGCGCAGGTCATTGTTGAATGCGCGCGGTCGGGCATGTCTGTCTGTGAAAAATCCACGTGAATTTCCTACAACAAATTTTTGGAGCTCCTTAGCTTCGGCCTCTCACTGAGGGTGAATGGGCAAAGAAGAAGATAAAAGGGGTTTTTCAAGCAAAACTCCAGAGTAAAGAAAGAGGTCTCTACAAAAGGCACAACCACATTAACTAGGAAGTAAAATTAGTGGAGTCGCCAATCTTGTGTTGGTGGATTTGGTGCAAAAGTGTACCAATCCACACTTGCTTAAGAGGAGTGGTTGTTTCCTCTTAAGTTCTTGGTCACAGGAAGATAAACAAGAGAGTTAGCAGGTTAGTGAACATGCCATAAAATAAAACATACTAGATAATAAAATAGCATGCATATGTAGAGAGAAAATAAAATCTAAACTAAACAAATAACATAAAGCTCGTATAGAGTCAAGCAACACAATAATCCCAACAGTGGTGTCTATGTCCTCTCTTATTGTGTGCTACTAGTAAATAAAAGGTAGAACGTTTACACACTTGCCAAGGGGCCCTTAGAACTAGGGAGTTCTAAGACACAATGCAAGGATGTTTTTACCTTGAATTTTCCTTGGTGCAAGGTCCCTCTCTCTACTCCAAAGGATTGGAGTTTTTCCATGAAAAAGAAACCTCATGTGATAGAGGAACACAACTGTATACCTCCTTTCACAAGTAAGGTATGTCTTGATAAGCTTAAAAAATCCTACCCAGTCATTCTTAAGATAGCTGCTTGGAATTACCTTGGCCCAATTTGGGTCTCTGTGTGCATCCTTGAGGAAACTATTGAGGTTTCCTCCTGTGATAGCCTGCCCTTTAAAACACCTCTCTCCTTCCTGTGGAATGTTAAATGCTTCAGCAATGGATTCTTCAGAAACCTTCAAGGTAAGGCCATAAAATGTGGCTTCTTGTCCATTAAAAGAGTTAGCAAACTCTTGAGTTACTCCTGAGTGAGAGCTCCCTAACCTAGTGCACAGAGAATACCACCCTGATTGGATAAACAAGCTTCTTACCCTTGAATTTTCATCCACTAGGTCTGCACCCTGTGGCTCAATTCAATTTATTTTTCCACCTGTTTTAGTCATCTTCAGAAAATTAATGACTCTGTCTCTTGAAACTGATAGGTGACAGAGTTGGAGGAGTTTCACCTTACAAGTGTTGCTTGTATTCTCCTTTGAAATCCTGTCTAAAATCCAGACTCCTCTTCAAACTACAACTCTAATCAATTCGATCTCTAATAGCTAAGATCTCAAATGACAGTGCTCTTGCTTTTTCGGTGGTTTTAAAATAGAAATTATGGTTCATCACCCCATGCAAATCGGCCTTCATTATGGGAAATATCCCTCACCGTGATGTGCACCATGTGATAGGCATCATTACTTTCAGTTGGTTGTGTATTTTCGTATGGAGAGCTCCAGATGTCTTGAGACAAGCAGATTTGTGACTGGCAGTCACCTCCGCTGCCTTGTTGATTATTGGCTGAAATTTACAGCAGCATTTCTGTGCAACCAACTAAATGTTCATTGCGTTAAGCTTGATGACCACGATCTCCTCCGTTTAGAAAAACACTTACTTTGACATACGTTTAACTGACATGGGGTTGATAGGCAGGACGATATTAATGGTTAATTGCATTACTGCGGGTTGTCACATAGGCATTAACGTATACCATGACTTGAATCCAACTAAAATGACTGCATACGACACCTATCATGAGATATGAAATATTTAAAAATAATAATTGAGGCATATTTACACTACAACATGTGGCTTGACAAAAGTGGATGCACTTTTTCGTTTATTTTTTTAAAAACAAAGTATGCTTCCGGAATTTCTGGCAGCATTGGAAATAAAAGGAAAAATACTGAAACAAGAATATAATAAACTGTCCGAAAAGGCTAAAACTAGCGCTTTCGGTATTTTTGGTAGCGACCATTTTTTTTTGAAATTTTCAAAGTCTAATCCTAAAAACAAAAAAAATTAAAATGGAATCATGACTTAGCAAAGAACTATGCTAACAAATGCCATAGAGGGTGAGGTTCTACCGACCTGCAAGGGTGTTTATCATGTGCAAGGTGGGGTGATGATAAAAATGGAAGGGTGAATGAAACCTATGGTCTATTTATTTGAAGCAACGATGTCAGGATATGAAAAGCTTCCTGGGGAGCCTATAATGCTCGGGGTAGAATGATACCTGCTCTTGTACCTTTGTTAGCTAAGACATATGGTGATTTGGCATGTTTGTAATACCTGCAACCAATACCCCAAGTAGAAGCATATTTTTCATACAAACACATTTGAAATAATTTTAATGTAAAGCAATAAGAGAGGGCATACCTGAACTGTAGTATGGTGGAATTTGTGCCTCAAAATGACTTTTTTTGAGGCGTGGATTTATGGGGTCTGGTTTGAACATGATGAAGTGTTGATCACTGTGTTTCTCATGATTGTTTGATTAGTTACTCCGAGCTCCAGCTATGATCTGTTGAACAATGAGAAAAGGGTGATATATGGGCCAATATGGTTGATTTCAAATCATTTGTTTCTTTTGAGGGTCTGAGGTCATAGCCGAGCTCCTATTCTCCAGCTTCTCTTGCCATTGCGGTCAGCCTGAGTACCCGAGATTCGTGCTGTTTGTGTCAGGTAGGACCTTAGCTGTCCCACTTTTCATTTTTTTCATTCTATTGAATGGGGGGTACGCACAAATATGGATTTTTACGGACTTTATACCCATTTTTTGGTAAGATCGAGCGGGAAAACAAGGATGATCCGCATAGTCCTCGCGCAAAAGGTAATTTTTTCGTGAGACCCTCACGGTTGGAAAAAAATATGCGCAATGGACCACGTGCCTATATCTACTACAGGCATACGGTCACCGCACCTAAATTTTTTATAGGCGTGGGGAAGTCTATTTTTTGAAAATTTTTAATCTTTTTTGGGTAAAAACCGATTTTTGGTGTTTCCTCTTATGGCAGGATGTTGTGGCGGGAGAGGGACTGGCTTGAACTCCGAGATGAGGTGGCCCAAGGCCCTCATGCTCAGGGGGTCCTGGCTCAGTATGGTTTATTGAAGTTCTTAGAGAACAATATACTGAGGTCCCAAGATGGGCTTCTGCGCTACCTAGTCTAATGTTGGAACAGGATACGACATGTTATGGTCTTGTGTCATAAGGATGTCATGATCTAGCTAGAGACCGATGCCTATTTTGTGACCGGTATGTTGCGTCAGGGGGAGGTGCTTCCCTATCCACTCCCTCCTAGGGGAGTGAACATCCATCGTTGGGCGTAGGATGAGGAGCATTGCGGTCCTGATGTGATCACCTAGGGATGTATCCGATTGAACTCTGTGACAAACCTAGCTGAGAGAGTTTCCTTGGTTATGATAGTTCGCCTATCTGGGTCGACGACGACCCATCGAGTGTCGGGTCCACAACTTGCATTTTTGCCCCAACTTTAGGCTGGTGACATTTTTGACTGGGCTTGCTTCCTTTATCAGGGCATGGTTACTCAGCTGGCCAAGGCCCAAAGGGGGGCTATTAAGGCCTTCGCTTATGTGAGCATCTGGCACAGTGTCCCTAAATAACTGACGACACCCCCAGTCAACCGAAGAAAATCGACTAAGGTAAAGTAGGATCTGGTGTTTCTTGCACGATCACCTATAGGGAAGGATGCCCTAGTTTTGGCCACTAAGTACCATCGTCCCACATGAGCGTTCAAGTCCTGAGCTTCTTGGTAATTCAACTACCTATACCGAGTATTAGATGGTGCAGGTAGCCCCAAATAATACTGCATGCACTAGGCCTAAGCTTAACCCCCTTTGAATCGGGTCTCTGTGGAGCTCGGGTTTTCTTTGCCGTGGGTGGATAGATGGATTTAAAAGTTCCCTCTGAAGTAAAATTCTATGTTTTAATATGTAAACTGACCAAGGCGGCTTATTGGATGCCTACCCCCTTGGTCCTAACTTAAACTATAAATTCTCTTGTGGCCCCTGTGGGGAGAGTTTAATGAGTTTAGTTAAGTTAGTTTTAAGGTGGATTTGTTTTACTTAAGGTGTGAAAGTGTGTGAGAAAGAGGTGGAAAATTGCATATTTTTAACATGTGGATATGCGGTGATCCTTTTCAAAATCCCCTATTAAACTATGTTTGGTTGTTCCTTGCTCAAAAGAAAAACATGTGGGGATATGGGCCGCTTAAAATATTTCCTAGTTAATCTAAATGATCAACTAAAGGGAGATGGAAAATTATCAGTAGAGAGTATTCATATGATTTCCTAGGGTCACCCAAGGGTGCAAAGGCAATAGATATTACTTGTTCTCTAAGGAGAGTTAAATCCTAGTCCCGAATCCTAGTGCCAAAAATTGAACTAAAATTAATGAATTTAAACTAGTAAAATGAAAAAAAGAAATTAGCTAAGCTTGTGGACTAGGGCCACTTACTTTGGGTAATTACCTATGTGTTTTTTGGTGTCTAAATTCACAAAACATAAATTATTTCGGAATGCAAGTTAATTGCCCCCTACTTAAACTATGTGCTCACTTTGTGAAAATAAAATTTTAAATTTTAAAACTAACACCTAAACTACTGAAATGTAGCCAAGAGTGAGTTTTAACAAGTCATGGGATACCTCAAACAGTGCTAGCAGATTTATTATGGGCTTCGAGTCACTTTAAAAACAGGAAATGAGGGGAAATAGCAGAAATTTTTTGCCTCTGGTTTCCGCGCGCAAAATACTCACACAGGCGTGTAGTCTGTGTGCAAGTCATTGTTGAACACGCACGGTCGGGCGTGTCTATTTGTGAAAAAGCCGCGTGAATTTCTTGCAACAAATTTTTGGAGCTCCTAAGCTTCGGCCTCTCATTGAGGGTGAACAGGCAGAGAAGAAGAGAAAAGGGGTTTTTCAAGCCAAATTCCAGAGCAAAGAAAGAGGTATCTGCAAAAGGCACAACTAGATTAACTAGGAAGTAAAATTAGTGGAGTTGCCAATCCTGTGTTGGTGGATTTGGTGCAAAAGTGTACCAATCCACACTTGCTTAAGAGGAGTGATTGTTTCCTCTTAAGTTCCTGCTTAGAGGCAGATAAACAAGAGAGTTAGCAGGTTAGTGAACATGCCATAAAATAAAACATACTAGATAATGAAATAGCATGCATATGTAGAGAGAAAATAAAATCTAAACTAAAAAAATAACACAAAGCTTGTATAGAGTCAAAAAACACAATAATCCCAACGGTGGCGTCTATGTTGTCACTTATTGTGTGCTAGTAGTAAATAAAAGGTAGAACGTTTACACACTTGCCAAGGGGCCCTTAGAACTAGGGATTTCTAAGACCCAATGCAAGGATGTTTTTACCTCGGAGTTTCCTTGGTGCAAGGTCCCTCTCTTTACTCCAAAGGATTGGAGTTGTTGGATGGCCAACAACTGAATCCCCTCTCTACTTCTACTCCAGTTCACACATGATGTATTTCTTGAAGCAATTTCAGCCAGCATAACAATTTCCTCTCCCTTTGTTCATCTCTTGGTGGCCTTTTATAGATGAATTCAAACTATCCTTCCCTCTCTTGGTGCATTGATTGATGGTGACCCAATAGAGGATGAGGATTCCATTGTGTGCCACATTATTTCATTGCGTTCTCCCTTGAGGTCTTAAGGAGGCTTGTGCAGCTGTCCTTGGGTGGCCTCAAGTGTGGGATCAATTTCTTGGGGTGTGCCTTCTGGTCCTGGAAAGTGACTTCTGCCACTCTCATGTCCACTCAGCTTTTTGAGGAAAAGACACCCAAGGGTGCACCTATCGAAGAAAAATGTGCGCAAAGGCGCATTTTGCTAGTTTCTTGAGTGCGCAATTTGATTTTTATTCTGGAACTTAGAGATTTTTTAAATTCTTCAGATTCTCTAATGTGCCTCAGCCCTGTAAATCCTTATGCCTGACATTTAATAATTTCATCTTTTCTTGTCTGATTTTCCAGTGATAACACCAATTTTGATTTCTCTTTCCTAATAATTCTTCAACTAGAAACTTGATTAGAGTTTGATGATACAAGCTATACTCTAAATCAAAAGTGCGAGTTTGGACCCTTGCTAACATCTTTGTCAGGCTCTTCAGTAAGAAATATGGCAGATTCAATGTCTTCATACCTGCAACATGAAAAAGAAACCTCATGTGATAGAGGAACACAACTGTATACCTCCTTTCACAAGTGAGGTATATCTTGATAAGCTTAACAGCTTCTGCCCAGTCATTCTTAAGATAGCTACTTGGAATTCCTTTTCCCAATTTGGATCTCTATGTGCATCCTTGAGGAAAATATTGAGGTCTCCTCCTATGATAACCTGCCCTTTAAACCACCTCTCTACTTCCTGTGGAAGGTTAAATGCTTCAGCAATGGAGTCTTCAGAAACGTGCCAGGTAAGGTCATAAATTGTGGCTTCTTGTCCATTAAAAGAGTTAGAAATATTTTGAGTTGCTCCTGAGTGAGAGCTCCCTAACCTGGTGCACAGAGAATACCACCCTGACTGGATAAAAAAGCTTCTTACCCTTGAATTTGCATCCACTAGGTTTGCACCCTGTGGCTCAATTCGATTTATTTTTCCACCTGTTTTAGTCATCTTCAGAAAATTAATGAATATGTCTCTTGGAACTAATAGGAGGCAGAGTTGGAGGATTTTCACCTTACAAGTGTTGCTTGTATTCTCCTTTGAAATCCTATCTAAAATCCAGACTCGTCCTCAAACTACAACTCTAAGAAATTCGATCTCTAACAACTAAAATCTCAAATGACAGTGCTCCTACTTTTTCGGTGGTTTTAAAACAGAAACTATGGTTCATCACCCCATGCAAATCGACCTTCATTATGGAAAATATCCCTCACCGTGATGTGCACCGTGTGATAAACATCATTACCTTCAATTGGTTGTTTATTTTCGTATGGAGAGCTCTAGATGGCTTGAGACAAGCAAATCTGTGACTAGCAATCACATCCACTGTCTTGCTGATTATTGGCCGAAATTTCTAGAAGCACTGTTGTGTGACCAACCAAACGGTCATTGTGTTAATATTGATGACCACGATCTCCTCCGTTCAGAAAAACACGTACTTTGACACTGACTTGGGATTGACAGGCAGGACGAGATTAACAGTTAAGTGCATTACTACGGGTTGACACATAGGCATTAACGTATACCATGAATTGAATTCAACTAAATTGACTGCATACGACACCTATCATGAGATATGAAATATTTAAAAAAAAATTGAGGTATTTATAGTACAACACGTGGCTTGAAAAAAGCGGATGCACTTTTTCGTTTATTTTTAAAAAAATAGAGTATGCTTCCGGAATTTCCAACAGCATTGGAAATAAATGGAAAAAGACAAAAACAGGAATATCCAAACTTTCCGAAAAGGCTAAAACTGGTGCTTTCAGAATTTCTGGTAGTGACCAAAACGTTTTTTGAAATTTTCAAAGTCTAATCCTAAAAACAAAAAAATTAAAATGGATTCATGACTTAGCAAATAATTGTGCTAACATTGGCTCCATAGGGGATAGAGCTCTCCCTATGAGGCTCTAATAATCTTCTGCAGTTTCAGTGCCTTTTCATTGGGCTATGGAGTCTTATTATGAAACACACCGGTATTTACAATGAACTTACGCCACCAACAGCCTTAGTAAAATAATTTTTTGAGAAAGATCCCATTGAATGGGCCTCCAAACAACTCTGTCCCATCAAGATGTTGCAACTCAAAAGTATTGTTCTGCAGAATATTTGAGATTCTGAAAGGCCCAAGCCATAAAGAATCAAATTTGGAATGCTTACCTGGATCTTGATTTTGTGCATCCCACTTCAACACTAGATCTCCAAACTGAAAATCTTCTTTTTTAGTTCCTCTATAAAAAAACCAATTTTACAACTTCCTGATATTTTCTCACCAAACAATATTGTTGTTCTCTCTTTTGCTGCACTTCTATGATTTGATAAATTCTCCTGGTAATGTCATTTGGCTCAGCTTCATGATCTTGCAGAAATTTAGCTATAGGAATGGCCAAATGGACTGGAAAACAACATAAGTTCCATACACCATTTGAAAAGGTGATGTATTAATAGAATTTTTTATTGTCACCCTGTCAGCCCATAAAGAAAACTTTAGTTTTGAATCCCAGGCTTTCTTGTTTTGATCCAACAGTTTGGTGATGATTCTTACCAAAATTTTGTTTGATGATTTAGCTAAACCATTCCCTTGGGGATAGGAAGCTGTAGAATTAATGAGCTAAATGTCATAACCTTCATAGAAATTTACCAAAGGAGTGGCTTTAAAAGAAGCTGCATTATCTGCTACTAACCTTGATGGAAATCCAAATCTGGTTATGATTACCTACAAAAAATTAATGAGAACTTTATGAGTAGCATTCCTGGTAGATATTGCTTCAATCCATTTGGTGAAGTAAATAGTTGCAACAAGAATCCAATGATGTTTCCCACTTGAAGGTGGATGAATTTGTCCAATGAAATCTAAGCCCCATTGCTAAAAAGGTGCAAAAAAAACTATGGGATTGAGAGGCAAAGACTTCAAATGTTTCTTACTGGTGAAATTCTGACATTTTTCACATGCTCTCACCTCAACACATACATCAGAGAAAAAAAAAAAAACAACTAGGCCAAAAATAGCAAGCTCTCAATATTTTGTATGCAATAGTTCTCCAATAGTGATGAAAGATAAATTTCTTGGACTGATTTGAGTCAATGCATCTCAACAAAACTCCTGTAGGATCTTTCCAATATAAACAATTATCTTTAATTCAAAATTTAACAGTTTTCAGCTTCAAAGATTTTACTCTGATTTTATCATAATTTGAAGGAGGTTTAAAATGATACAGAAAATAGAAGATGTCCTTATACCAACTGCATTCAGAAAGCTTTACATCCACTACCATGATGTCAATAATTTCATAAATCTTCCCTTCAAAGTTGTCATCCATGAAATTCAAGCCCAAAACTTTACAATTTACTTCAGCTAGTAGTTTGGCTAATCCTTGACCTTTCATTAGTTTAGTAGGATTTATCTCTAAATCAAACTCAAGAAATTTAGTCACCCACTTACTTCTTTTTCCATCAATATCAAGCTGAAGTAATATATCTCTAATAGCAGATGAAGGTACATAGGTAATAAATTGAGCATGTAGAATATAAAATCTAAAATATTTCAAAGCTTTAACTAATGCATAGGCATGCTTTTCCAAAATTTCATTCTTCAGTTCCACATCTCTAAGAGCTCTGATGAAAAAGGCTATGGTAGCTTCCTTATTTTCTGAATCTTTTTGTAACAAAACAACATCAATAGTATCTTGTGAGGCAAATAAGAAGATCAAGAAAGGCTTTGAGTATTCAGGGATTACCAGCTGAGGTGCTTCAATGATATATTTTTTTATCAACTCAAATGAATTTTTGGATTCAATGGTCCACTTGAATTCTTTTTCCTTCTTCAACATGCATGTAATATGCGTCACCACTTCAGAAAAATTTGGAATGAACCTTCTTAAGAAATTGATCTTACCAAGGAAATATTGAATCTATTTCTTGGATCTTGGAAGTGTTAAATCCAAAATTTAAATCACTCTTTTAGGATCAATTTTCACTCCATCTTTAGAAACTATGTGACGCAACATCTTACCTTCTTTGAGAGAAAAATGAGACTTCTTTGCATTCAATGATATACCATATTTTCTGCATTTAACAAATACTTGTCTCAAGTGTTGAAGGTGTTCTTGATCTGAAGTTGAATAAATAGTGATATCATCTAAATAGATTACCAAGAATTTTTCCTTTTCTCCAATGAATGCAAAGTCCATATCACACTGAAAAGTAGCTCCGACATTCATAAGCCCAAATGGCATCTTTGCATACATTAATGTTCCTCAAGGAGTAGTGAATGTTGTCTTCTCTCGGTCTTTTGGCCAAAATGAAACTTGATTCTACCCGGAGAACCCATCTAACATGGAATTTTTTTCTGAACCAATTACCTTTTGAAGAATATGCTCCATCTTTGGAAATGGATAATTATCTTTCTTGGAGAATTTCTTAAGATTTCTGAAATCTACACATAGTCTCACTTCACCACTCTTCTTCCTCACTGGAACTAGATTAGCAACCCAATCTGAGTATCTCAATGGAATAATGATTTTGGCATCCAAAAGTCTTTTCACTTCCTTTTCCATCACTATTAACAATAGTGGATTAATTTGTCTTAATTTATGTCGGAAAGGCTTAGTATCATCCTTCAATTGTATCCTATGCTCAATGATAGTTGTATCATATGTCTTAAGATCCTCATATTTCTAGGCGAAAAAATCAACAAATTCACAAAATAGCTTGTGGTATTAAGCCTTTATTTCTTCTAATAAATATTTTGACAACTTCACATACCTTGGTTCTTTTTATGTGCCCCAATTGAAATCTTCCAATTCTCCTTCTGTTTCAGCCAACTTTGGTTTGACTGAGACATAACTGTGATCAAAGAGCTTCTCAAGTGGAATTAACCCCTTGGGAAAGCGATTAGTAGGCAACTGAATGATAGGTTGATCGACAATATGTTTTTGTAGATTTTTGATGTGTTGCAAATTAGCATCATCCTTCATGACATCTTCATCTTGATCAATGTTTAAGACAACAAACTCTTCAACAGCTTCAATGAATCTTCTAATCTCCTGATCATCTCCAAAAAATTTCCAATGCTTGAAATTATCAGGAATGATAGGTCTGAACCTAACTTCCACTTCATATTTCAGCTTTATAGGTATATGAATCTTGAATGAGATTGCTGAAATAGAAAGTGAATCAGCCAAAATAGTACTTTCTCTTAGAACAAAAGAAATGTTAAAAGCTGAGAATGAGTCTTCTACAATGCTCCATACTACATTCCAGTAATCTCTGAGTTTGGGACGCTTAGTTTGATAAACATTTCTGATTTATTGAATAATAAGTTCAACATCTCCAAAAACAGAAATTTCTGAAATATTCATGTCCTTTGTTGTTCTTAAAACAATTAGTAGAGCTTCACACTCAGCCACATTTTTAGTTGGTTCAAATTCAAGTTTTAAAGAAAAAGTGGAGCTCTCTTTCCAAGGAGAAATGAGAACTATTCCTACACTGGCTCCTTCCTTAGAACATGAGCCATCAAAGTACATTTTCCATAGTTGGGAGCCTTCATGACTGATCTTTTTTTCAGCAGGCTTCAAAATCTGAAAATTTTCTACATATAGGACAACATTATCCATGTGTAAAATGCTTGAACCAAAATCAGTTGTTCTAGCATAAATTGGATGATTAGTGGGGTCTTTGCTGTCACTAATGATATATGTCAGCTAAGCTTCTTTATAAAGTATTTTTTTCTCTCCTCCAAAAACAAGGACAACAACATAAGTGAAATCCATTTGCAATGTTCCTCCCAAACTTATAATCCACAACCTAGAAAGTAACATAGAAAATCTAGGAGGAATGTCAGCTAAAACAATATCCATCACCATCCCTCTCATGGGTAACTGAAAAAGGCTTATTGCAAGATATTTGATGACACCAAGGCATTGAAATTTTTGGGAATCAAAGGAGTACGGATCTTGGTACTCTCTAGTTACTTCAAGACCTAGTTCATCCATGACTACCTTGGGCATTAAATTATGTGAGGCTCCTAGTCCATTAGGAAATTATGCAAGATATTATCATGAATATTTAGAGATTAATATAAGGGATGGGTAGAGTCATCTTTGTCTTCTACCAATGGACCGAAAGTAACAGTGGGCTTGTCATCTTGAACGTTAACAAAATCAGAAGCTACTTAGGTAGGTGGAGGTTGAAGAGCTTTCATAAAGGTTTTTTTGAAATCATCATTTTTCATGAGCTCTGCAAGAGGAATAGTAATCTTTATCTTTTGTATTTCATTCTCAAAATTGAAAACAGGGGAAGGTTTGTGAGAAATGTTTACCTCAAGTGAGGGAGTATTAACTGCTACCAAAATTTCTAGTAATCTTTGTTCAACAACTTGCTTTTCTGTTGGAATTTTGACTACGTCCTTATTATTCTTGGGATATGCAACATGCTTTGGATTATCACCAATATTTTTTTTATCTGAGATTGTATTTTCTTTGATGATCAGCTGAAATCATGGGATGATCAAAACTCTTTTCATTATTCTGAGTATTTGACGTAAAATCTTCATACTCTGCTCGTGTAAGATGAATCAAGCCTTCTTTATCTCTTAGACAACTAATATCAGAAGCTTTCTCCAACCTTTCAGCTTCCTCTTCATCTTCAAATATATCATTCTGCGAAGGAGGCTACACTTTTTTATCATCAGCATCTCTCCTTTATCGCTGCAAAATTAGAGGAGCGATAGGTCTTCTAAATTGTTATCTATTAGGCTGATCAAATAAAACATTTCTAGTAGTAGCCAGTCTTGCTTCCATCTTGAGCTTGGAAATCTCAGTAGTCAATGACTTGAACATCTTGGTTAGATCATCTAACTTAGGATCTATGTTTGAAGTTCCTGAAGTTGAAACTTCAACTTTTTATTTCTCTTTTCTCTGTCAATCCCTCCTCTGAGACTATCAGCCGCTAACACATTAGATTCTACCTCCAGTGCATTGTCTTGCATTTGTTTTAGTGTTGTAGATCTTCTTTCTCTCAATAATAAACAAAAATCAGGATCAAAGGCACCAACATAAGTGATTTTGGTTGAAGCTTCAGTAGGCTTGATTTCAGTAGGTATTTTTCTATACATCTTATTGAATCTCTTAGAAAAATTAGAAACTGATTCTCCTTATTTTCTTTTTATTGCACAAAATTCAGTGATATAATACAGAAAATATTTCTTATCACCCCATTTTCTTAAAAATGTATCATATAAGGTTTCAATTCCAGTTATGCTACCAGTTTTCAAGGATCTGAACCATTTTCTAACATCACCCTCAAGACTCTGAATAAAAACTCTCATCCAGACAACTTCATGCTCAATATTCATATTGTCAGCATGGGCATAAAAATAAACAAGGTATTCTTCAACTGTTGCCTCTCCCTCACCACTAAACTAAGGCATGTACTTGAGATAATCTCCTACAGGTAATGCATTCATAGGCTGAGGAAAAACCAGAGGGGCATACCTTGTAGCAACAATTGCATCCACTCGGTTACGGGGTGGGTTTGGACCTGCCATGGTGTGAGTTGTCGGGATTTGTAGAACAAAAATAGGTGGATTGTGAACAGCAGATGATGAAGCACCAATTTTTGATGTAGATACTGTTTTTTGGTTGGAAAACAAGGGAGGTACAAGATTTTCTGAAAAATAAGGGGATAAAGTTTGTAGGACTTCTTTAGGGACAACCTTTGAGAAAACAGTAGTAGAGGTAGCAAAATTTTGTTTAATATTTTTATTGATTAGCTTTTCAGGGTCAGAAAATGGGATTCTCAAAGGGGAATATGGGTTAGCCCTGGTTCTAGTCATTTTAGAATTCAGAACTTCAACAATGGAGTCGCAAGGTGTAAAAAAGTCTAAAAATACAGTTGTAACTATACACCTCAGAACCAGACTTATAAATTTGTCATTCAACCAGGGTTAAACTTCAATTCGCATCCCTGAAAACGGTGCCAAAGATGTTAGTGCAAGGAGTCACTCCTTGACTGCATAAGGAGTAAGCCTTACACATCATAGTTCATTTCAAATTTTAAAAGGGTTGTTTGAGTGGTGGGATTTCTTCTCAAAGTTTTTGAAATGATTTTTTATATTCTTTAAGACTTTCATGCATTTGGAAAGTTGTGGAAAGTATAAATTGTGTGGTTAAATTGGTAGTATAGGGAGAAGAGTGTACAAAAGGAGAAGATGGATAACTGGTACCTATTTTAGGAAATATTCCTATCCTAAATCAGTCACACAGTTATGATGATGGTTCTTTACACAAACTCTATTTATGCAAAGTAAACAACATTGAAAAAATATATTGCATGTATAAATTACTCCACAAATACTTTATGAAATCTTCACTGACATGTTCTATAAGACACATATAATTTACAGAAAACTGAAAACAGATAATTTACTGTTAAATCCTTCAACAGTTTCTCACTCACACCTTACTAGTTGCTGCCATTCATATTTAGAAGAAATTAACAAAGAAAAGAGACACACCACACATTAGATGTTCCTTGAGTCAGAAAATCCTCTAGCATGAAGTAAAACATGATTTTTTATTATATTCAGTCTTCAGGTAAACCAACATCCAACCTAGAAATGGTATTTACAAATGGTATATATAGCAAGAGAGGCACCAACTCCATCTCTTCTAAAAAGAATGAAACATTACTCCTAACATTACATAGGTGTCAAAATACATTACAACCATATCCCATCGAAATCTAACAGAAAGGATATATGTAGAAGAGAGAAGAGAAGAAATCTAGGCTGAAATCCTGAGTGTGTTGTCATGATGCCCCTTTTTCTGTTGATTTGTCTCCATGTGTATTTGGTCTTTAAATAACCATGTAGCTCCATTTAATAAGACCTCCAAAAACCTCATAACCACCTTTCACCATCACTTTTTATACCCATTTGGTTATGGGTTCTTATCCATCCTTAACTGGCTCGGAAAAAGTTGTTGACAGGTGTCAAAATTCAGTTAAAACAGGCGCTACTGGAATTTCCGGTAAAAACCTATAACTGTGAAAAAACTGGAATTCTACCTCAATTTCTGGTAGTGATCTATTTATTTTTAAAAAATACACAGAAAATTCTTAAAATCTTGTGTAGACTTATATTTATTGACATTTAAGTTTCTATTCAAAATTGTAACTAATAAGCAAAAAGGTGTTTGTATAAAAAAAAACCTTTTTACCTTCCTTCTATGTGGGTTGCAGCTTCAACAAGCTTATCCAAGTCTATTTTGTTGTCAGTGGCTGATCTAGATCTGGTTATTCTTTTGACTGCTTCCTTGACAGTGGCTTCCTCCTCCTTAGAACCCTTTTGTATCTTTCTTATCTTTGAGGGCTCTGAGTGCTGCTCTGAAGGGGTTTTGTTTTTGTTTTTCTTCATGGATTTTTCTGTCTTTGACCCTTCAGATTTACCTTCAATATCAATGATCGATGTCATTAGGCTTGGATTATGTAGAGCCTTGGACTTAAGCCTAAAATTGTTTTTGTCTCTTGTATGCCTCTTTCTGGTACCAGCAACAAGTTTGGCTTCTTCTTTCTTCTTCTTACTGTTGATCTCATATCCAGCTTCCTTTAGGAGTTCTTCATTTGATTTTGTAGGCTAATACTCTTTCTGATCTTCTATTGAATATGTTCTTCTAGAATTTCTGGTACCACTTGCGATTTTGATTTATCTGCAGTTGCAGACTTTTCTCTTCGGGCTATGGTGTAGACATTAGGAGAATGAGGAACATGGGGTACCATTTTCATAGATTTAGGTTTATTTGCTGAGGAACTCTCTCCTTTTTCCAACTTTATCTCAGCCTTGACTGTAGAAACCTTTTATTTCTTACCCTTGGCCTTCTTATGGATATTTTATTTTTTGGCCTTTCCCTTTGTTCTTCATTTTGCAGGCTGAGGGTGTGGTTGTGAAACTGGAGGTATAGGTGCAGGTTGGCCTGCCCTGTAAAACAAAAAGTGACCCCAAGTTTGATTTCTCTTTCCTAATTATTGTTCAACTATAACCTTGATTAGAGCTTGATGATACAAGCTATACTTTGAAAAAATAATGTAAGTTTGGACCCTTGTTGGCATCTTTTTCAGGCTTTTTAGCAAGAAATATGGCAGATTTAATGTCTTCATACCCGCAGCATGAAAAAGAAACCTCATGTGATAGAGGAACACAACTGTATACCTCCTTTCACAATTAAGGTATGTCTTGATAATCTTAACAACTTCTGCCCAATCATTCTTAAGATAGCTGCTTGGAATTCCCTTGGCCCAATTTGGATCTCTGTGTGCATCCTTGAGGAAACTATTGAGGTCTCCTCCTGTAATAACCTTCCCTTTAAACCACCTCTCTCCTTCCTGTGGAATTTTAAATGCTTAAGCAATGGAGTCTTTAGAAACCTACAAGGTAAGGCCATAAACTGTTGCTTCTTATCCATTAAAAGAGTTAACAAAATCTTGAGCTACTCCTGAGTGAGAGCTCCCTAACCTGATGCACAAAGAATACCACCCTAACTGGATAAACAAGCTTCTTACCCTCAAATTTTCAACCACTGGGTCTGCACCTTGTGGCTCAACTTGATTTATTTTTCCACCTATTTTAGTCATCTTTAGAAAATCAATGACTCGGTCTCTTGAAACTGATAGGTGGCAGAGTTGGAGGAGTTTCACCTTACAAGTGTTTCTTGTATTCTCCTTTGAAATCCTATCTGAAATCTAGACTCCTTCTCAAACTACAACTCTTATCAATTCGATCTCTAACATCTAAAATCTGAAATGACAGTGCTCCTTCTTTTTCGGTGGTTTTAAAACAGAAACTATGGTTCATCACCCCATGCAAATCGAAAAGGCTAAAATCGGTATTTCCGGTAGAGACCAAATTTTTTTTTGAAATTTTCAAAGTCTAATCCTAAAAACAAAAAATTTAAAATGGAATCTTGACTTAGCAAAGAACTATGCTAACAAACGCCACGAAGGGTGAGGTTCTACCGACCTGCAAGGGTGTTTATCATGTGCAAGGTGGGGTGATGATAAAAATGGTCGGGTGAATGAAACCTATGGTCTATTTCTTTGAAGAAACGATGTTAGGATATGCAAAGCTTCCTGGGGAGCCTATCATGCTGGGGGTAGAATAATACCTGCTCTTGTACCTTTGTTGGCTGGGACATATGGTGATTTGGCATGTTTGTAATACCGACAACCAATACCCCAAGTAAAAGAATATTTTTCATACAAACATATTTGAAATAATTTTAATGTAAAACAATAAGAGAGGGCATACCAAAACTGTAGTATGGTGGAATTTGTGCCTCAAAATGAATTTTTTTATGGCGTGGATTTATGGGGCCTGGTTTGAACATGATGAAGTGTTGATCACTGTGTTTCTCATGATTTTTCGATTAGGTACTCTAATCTCCAGTTATGGTCTGTTGAACAATGAGAAAAGGGCGATATATGGGCCAATATGGTTCATTTCAGCTCATTTGTTTCTTTTGAGGGTCTGAGGTCATAGCCGAGCTCCTGTTCTCGAGCTTCTCTTGCCGTTGCGGTTAGCCTAAGTACCCGAAATTCATGTTTTCTGTGTTAGGTAGGATGTTGGTTGTCCCAGTTTTAATTTTTTTCATTCTATTGAATGGGGGGTCCGCACAAATATGGATTTGTACGGAATTTATACCCATTTTTGGGTAAGACCGAGTGGCCGATCAAGGATGATCCACGCGGTCCTTGCGCAAAAGGTAATTTTTTTGCGAGACCCTTGCGGTTGGGAAAATTTATGCATGATGGAACGCGTGCTTGTATCTACTACAGGCACGCAGTCACCGCACCTAAGTTTTTATAGGTGCGGGGAAGTCTATTTTTTGAAATTTTTTAATCTTTTTTGGGTAAAAACCAATTTTTGGTGTTTCCTCTTATGGCAGGATGTTGTGGCGTGAGAGGGACTGGCTTGATCTCTAGGCTGCGGTGGCCTAAGACCCTCATGCTTGGGGGGTCCTGGCTGAGTATGGTTTATTGAAGTTCTTAGAGAACAATATACTGAGGTCCCGGGATGGGCTTCTGCACTACTTGGTCCAATGTTGGAACAAGATACAACGTTTTATGGTCTTGTGTCGTAGGGATGTCATGATCCAGCTAGAGACCGATGCCTATTTTGTGACCGGTATGTTGCCTCAGGGGGAGGCCCTTCCCTATCCACTCCCTCCTGGGGGAGTGAACATCCATCGTTGGGCCTAGGATGAGGAGCACTGTGGTCCTGATGTGATCACCCGGGGATGTATCTGATTGAGCTCTATGACGGACCTGGCTGAGAGAGTTTCCTTGGCAATTATAGTTCGCCTATCTGGGTCGACGACGACCCATCAAGTGTCCGGTCCGCAACTTGTAGTTTTTCCCAACTTTAGGCTGGTGACTTTTTCGACTGGGCTCGCTTCCTTTATCAGGGCATGATTACTCAACTGGCCAAGGCCCGGAGGGGGGCTATTAAGGCCTTCGCTTATGCGAGCATCTTATGTAGCATCATGTATGTGAGGGTTATGATGCTTCTACCTTTTGTGGTTGTGCCCCTAGGTCCTCCAAGGGATCCTTGAATGCGTCATTGGGTACCTGTGATGCCCCATGGTGGTGGAGGAGAAGCGGGCCATTACTGGGATGTGACGGTTAACGCGTGGTTCGATATGAACCCGCAGATGTTCCTTGAATTCCTGTATTCGGGGATGGATTTCGGCGGGGATCTGGATATGGGTCTTTCGGGAGGCTATGCATGGGGTCTAGTAGGTATGACTTTTGATGTTTTATGCATTTTGAGGATTTGTATTGGGTATAGATATATATGTATTTGATAGTGACATTTATACTGTTGTTTGGTTTCTCTTGTAGACATGGATTCGACAGGGAGTCCTACCGCTCGTTGGTGGGTCACAGCCTAGGAGGAGGGACCCTCTTGGAGATGTTCATGCCCAGGTTGGGAGATAAGGTGGTGCAAGGGGTCCCTAAGGAGAGGGTAGCAGTGCTGCAGCTGCCAGTGGGGATGTTTCTCTTCTTTCCAATGCTGATTCAGCTGAGGCACGGGTGGCAGCGATCGAGGTGTTGTTGGCTGCTACCGACATTAGAGTGTTGGTAACAGAAGCTCGAGATGAGGTTGTTGAAGCTCATGTTGTAGGTCTAACCTATTCATGGAGTCGGTTGGAGAGGTTGACCCGAGGCATGCCGACCAGGGGTTTTAATGACCTTGACGACATCTGGCTGGAGACAGTGATGGTCCGAGAGAGGGTGTGTTGCTCGACTTTACGGAGGGCGGTACTTGTGGTTGCGGATACTCCTCCTATACTAGCATCAGGTGCTTCTGTGCATCTCGAGGACCCACCAGGCAAGGCTCAACCCTAGATATTTTTTATGGTTAGGGAAAGCACCCATTATGAGGATGCTTTCCTATATTGATGACATGAATATTTTTTATTGACATGATGGTTAGTGACCCGTTTTGTATATTGGGACTCATATTTTTTTGATGTATATATGCGAGATGTATATTTTTTGCGGCTCTTATGATGTGTCTATGTTTATTATTTGGTTTATGCTTACATATGTTTATGATGGATGTTATTTCCCTATGATGGATATTTATGCTTTATGCCTTTGCTTTTAAAGGATGATGGTTTATACAAGATGCATTCCAGTCTAGCATATGGTTAACTATGTGATCGTATGTCTAATTTTGATTTCTTGGTATATGTGTAAATTTAATGTTATAAAAGTGATGACTCAACCGTCGTGCATGCACTTATTTCCCAAATAGGTGTGAATCTCATACTTTAAAATCTTGGTTTAACTGCGATACCACTAACTGGGAATCAAGAAATACATGTAGATGGCGAATTCCTTGGTTGGAGGCATCGCTCAATAGATTGATGACTGCATCATATTCTACTTGATTATTGGTATTTGATCTTATACATACTCCTTCGGTGAGGAACGATGACCGGTCAGGAGAGTATATCGCCTAAGTGACTGCTGCTAGATTTTGTGACCATCGAGAGGCTCCATCAGTGAATCCAAAATAGTGGATGGGGGATGATATATCTGTGACACAATAGCATTTTTTAGAACAAGTCCACGATGATTGTGATCATCTCACAAATTTATGTTACATTCACCTTATCTCTAAGGCTGATACTTCCTACCCTATGGGTGGAATTTTTTGAGGTAGAGCCCATTGACGAGATTAGCTAGGAATGTACCATCAGGCTCAAATAGAATGTATGCTCCTTTGAGGAGGTAGTGTTTGATGATTTAGGGACCCTTCTATAATGTTTCAAACTTCCCGGATCCTAAGGCTTCTTTTGCAACGTCGTAGCGGAGGACTAGCTCCCCCTATGAAAATGAGCGAGGGGTGATGTGTCGAATGATAATTTTACCCTTTTTTTGTGCACCTCATTATGTTGGAGAGACTCTCATCGAATTTCGTTGGCGAGCTCTAACTATACGAACCGTTGATCTAAAGGTTAGGTATCATCGAGGAGTTCGATAGTTGTGTGTAAGCTGGGGATTTCGCGTTCAATGGGAATCATGGCCTCCACTTCGTATACCAATTGGAAAGGTTTGAATCCTATTGATGATTTAACCACTGTGTGATATTCCCATAAGGATGAAAATACCATATGGTGCTAGTAATTTTTATGGTTGTTGACCATATGATGTAACATCATTTTGATTACTTTGTTAACAGCTTCTACCTGACCATTGGATTAGGGGTAGTATAGTGACGCAGACTCGTGTGTAAATCCTAGATGATGGGATAGCTCCTGGAATATTTCATTTTAGAAATGCTTTCCATAGTCAGAGACTAACTCCTTAGGCACGCAAATCGTGCGATGACATGGTTGAAGAGAAACTGAGCTTATGTTTTTTCCGTGTTCTCGTATGTAGGCATGGCTTCTGCCCACTTGGTGAAATAGTCAACGAATACAATAATGTATTTGTGGTTGGATGACGATGTAGGGTTGCAAGTCATAAAGTTGATTCCCCATTTACAAAAGGGACCTGCTACAATGACCGGGTGCAGAGGAGCAGAAGGTGCTCTTGCCTTGTGGGCAAAGCATTGGCATCGCTCGCACCTTTTCATTGCTTGAATCCAATTGTCGAATAAGGTGGCCCAAAAATAACCATCCCACAAGAATTTTTGGGCACTGGCCATCCTTGAGAGGTGGTCGCCGAAAGCCCCACTATAGCAGTAATTTAGGGCCTTCTCAGCTTGGTCGTGTGTGAGACTTTGACATAAAATAGTGTCAATTCCTCTTCGATAAAGGATGTTCCTCATGAGAAGGTACCCGGGGGCCTGATGGCATATGCGCCTTCGGTCATCATGGGTGAGATGTGATTTGAAATTTTGAGTTCGCAAGAATAGAAGGATGTTGTCGTACCAAAAGTCCTCGATCATCACTAAGAATAGATGGTCATCTGGTAGTGAGTCATTAACTGGGAATCCTTGGGTCAGACTTGGAAGTTCAGTGATGAACTCAGCTAGGATTAATGCTTTTTTTCTCTTGGGGGAGCTAAAATATAGGTCGAATTCCTTCAATATGACTACCCATTGAGCGTACTTATGATTCATCATACAACGGGTTAGTAGATATCACATGGGGTTGATAGTTTCTATGACTGTTTTAGTCCTTAGGATGATGTAATGTCGAATTTTTTGTACTGCATGTACTAGGGCTAGGGAATTTGTTTCTTCCAGTTCGTATTTTAAAGCATGGATAGACAGGTTCTTGCTGAAGTAATAGATTACATGCTCTTTATAATATGGTTCGTCTTGGACTAACACCCCAGCTATGGCAGTGTTTGATGCTGATAGATATAAGTTGTAGTATTTGTCATAATTGGGTAGGCTGATCAAGGGGGTCGAAGAAAATGTGTCTTTCAGTGCCTCAAATGAATTTTGAGCCTAATCATCCCATTTGAACATAATTTCTGGACAGATTAGGCGTAGGAAACCTTGCATGCAAGTGGCATAGTCAGGGAAAAAGCGTCGTAAGAAGTTAGCTTTCCCCTGCAGGCTTTGAAGTTGCTTGAGAGTTTTAGGTGGTGGTACTTCTTTTAGTGCCTAGAACTTGAGAGGGTCAAATTTAATCCCTTGTTGGGATACGATGAATCCTAATAGTCTGCTTGCATTAACACAAAAGACACACTTGATGGGGTTCAAGTGTAGGTTGTAGTGTCGGCACCATTGGAATACGAACCGTAAGTCCTCCAAATGGTCACCTAGTTTCTTGGATCATACTGTGAGGTCATCCAAGTAAGCTAAGATGAGGTGAGCTAGGTCATGGAAGATATAATTCATAGTCCGCTTGAAGGTGGATCCAGTGTTTTTAAGACAGAAAGGCATAACTTGATATGCGAAAGTGCCCCAGGGGGTAGTTAATTCCGTCTTGTACTGATACATGTGTCGGATTTGAATTTGATTGTACCCTCAGAATCCATCCATGAAGTACAAGGCCTTGTGACCGGCGCAAGCATCAATGACTTGGTCGATGAAAGGGGTAGGGTAGTTGTCCTTGGGACAAGCTTTATTTAAATCTCGAAAATCAGTGCAGACTCGGATGGTGCCCTATTTTTTCATGACGGGTACAGGGTTGGAAACCAAAGATTTGTAGGAAATTGGGTAGATGAATCCAACTTTATGAATTTTTTCAATCTTTTGTTTGATTGCTTCTGCTTTGGATGGGTGTAATTTATGTTGCTTTTGGCAGACTGGTGATACGTCACGCCAGTAGTCAATGTGGTGTTCTACGATGGTGCAGCTTAGCCCTAGCATTTCCGAATAATCCCATGTGAATATATCCTTGTACTCTTGTAATAAGTCTATATAAGCGACTACCTCGTCTAGGGAGATTGCTGCCCCTAGCGAGGTTTCATCGGTTTTGCCTGGTTTTCTTGAGATATTCACCTTAATGGTTGGTGAAATATTTGGCATATTCCCTTCTTCAAATGCATTGGGCACTGGGATAGTGTTTTTGAACCAATCTACCTTCCCATATGGAAGGAATTATTTGGATTCAATGGCGTATATATCCTGGGTTTTTGGGATACTAGGCATGAACGTTTTTTCTGGAAGAAAAAACGAGCGGTGATGCATTGAGTCCCATAGAAAATATGTTTCTGTCATGGCCTCTAAAATATCTTCATCAGAGAGAAAAAAGATGTCTAAGGGGGAATTGATTTATGTGAGGCCGTGAGGAATTGGTTCAGGCCTAACAATGCTAGTTGACAAACATGAATATGATTTTGTGGTTGATGCCATGGAACCAGACGAGGTTGACAGGGTGAAGATGGGTTGGGTTTACAACGTCAAAGGTACTACTACCGTTGTGGTAGTTGCAGTGGTCTCAACACCAAGGAATGATGAGCATACAACATTAGTCATGGTTCCCATGCATGATGAGATGAATCGTATATAGTGTCATGTGTTGTGAGCGTTATATGGTGTAATAATTTCCATTATGGTTGTTTGTTTGAGAGAAACTTTGTGCTCTTTTGGTGGTGTACTAAGGATACACACACCTTCCTTTACTTGGAAGTTGTGTTGAATGTAGAGGTGCTGAAATGTTTTCATCATGGGGCATATCTTTTTTTCATGGTTATGGCTCATGCAAATGGTGCATGGAGTAAAGGTACCTAATAAGTAGATGGTGTGAGAACCAACACTACTCTCTATGCCAGATGTGGATGCTTGGAGATGTTTGGGAATTGGCGCCTTTTTGCGCTTCTTCCACCTTTGAGTCTTCGGTCTTGGGTGGCGTGGCTCCTTTGGAGAGTCCAAATTCAATGATGCTCTTGCCGCTCGTAACCTTGGGAGGTATTCATAATTCATAATGTGGTGAAATTGCGGTCATATATTGAAATAGAAACGTGTGATCTTCTCTTGATTAGATACATGGATATGTGGTATGGTTGTGACCATGTGAAGATTTTCGGTGAGTTTCTTGAGTTCCTGACATTGATTGACCATGCGGTCCTTTCTACCACATAAAACACATGTTTCTCTTGGATGGTTTCGTGCCTAGCTTAGATGATTGGCTGCCTTAGCTTTCCTAGGGTTTTGGTGACGACGGGGGGAAGCCCACATTGCACCTGACTGCCTAGTTTTGAAACTGGTTACATCGGATATTTGGTGACCAATGAGCGTATGACGTCTAACATGGGTCGAAATTGCGGGATATAAGGAAAATTTCAAGAATGATGGTTACTTTGTAAAATAAGACAAGACTGTTTCTATTTGGTTTTCCACTCCCTTTGGACCACCAGAGTGATTGGGTACCATTTGCAAAATGATAGTCAATCTGGGCACGGAGCGATCAAATTATTGTGTTCGTCACACAATGCGCAGGCTGGGATTGGGCATGGAGGGTGGTTGGGGGTGAGAATATGGCCCCTTATCGGTCATTTTTCTTTCGATATGAAGAGGATGGAACTGTTTGCCTCATCCTCTTGGATTTTCAAACTTTCTACTGAGTCTGAATCCAATTCATCTTCTGTAATGAGACGAGTTATGGCCTGGCATAAATAATTTAACACCAAACGGAAGTGAGGTATGTATGGACAATGATGAACTGGGTGTTTATCTGAACACACTCGAAAATAATATTGTAATGCTCGTAGGTTGTCGTAGTACACTGGGTTGACCAGGTAAAATCTTTAAAATAACTCTAGAGCGACACAGTCATCGATGAAGTGATCTCATTCATCTTAGAGTGCACAAAGCTAGACTAGACCCCGGGGATGATTACAGGGAAGAGGTGGTCGTTCAGGTGGCTGTCTCTCCTATGACACATACAATATGGTCCTTTTTTCTTATGTTCCTTGAGTTGTAGTTTTATTTGTGGATTCTGTGTCTAGATTGGCTAAATCGGGGTTTTCAGTGGTGAATTGTCACATTAAATCCACATAGACCTCGACAAATGTTGGGACAATGTCGCACGTGGTGGTTTCTCCAAAAAAATATGACACGTATGTCATCTATGTCAAACTAAGTTGATTTGGAAAAATTGTGGGATTTGATACCAATGGTTAAACGCCCTTAACTCGGGGCACTGCATGATTAAGTTATCAGGCTCGTCACATAGTGCACAAAATGGGACATGTTGTGTGGCATCTATTTGCCATCTCTGGGCCATTGTGGGGACTGTATATGAGCAAGATGTAGGTTCCTCTATACGTATAGTATGGATTTGGGTTCACCCTTATCTATTTGCATGGCTGGTGCTGAGGGGTCTTCCTAGTAAGATTGTTCCAGGGCTTGCAAGACATCCCTATATCATGGCATCTCTGGGTAGTGATGGGTATAATGCCCATAATGGTCACATATGGTGCATGCACGATTGGTGCATAATGATTATCGTTGGTTGTTCGTGGCCTTTTCCTTTTTATGGGAATTCAAGGTCACGACATTTATTTTGGTGTGTAGAAGGGGTTTCAATTCTTCTAACTCCGGGAAAATATTAATAGGATGACCTACGATATTGCACAATGTGCAAGGTTATGATGCGCTAGGTAACTTGGGGGTTTTGAATTTTTCCCCTTTTTTGTTATTTTTCTTGGCTGTGTCAGCTAGCATTTCTATACGTGTTTCTTTAAATGCTATGACCTCTTAAGGGGAAATAGGGGTTATTCATGTAGAGGTAATGCCTAGGCTTTCCAGCATGGCTGGAGAGACCAAATACCACACGAACATTGTAAAATCCATATTTGGCAATGTCATAGTTGTCATGACTTTTTTTGATACAAAACCAGGTGGGGGATACAAAAACGGGGTTTGCGAAATGGCGTATGGGAGGAATGTCATGCCAGTGGTCTCAACATTCGTACTGCTGGTTTCTATGTCTTGGCTAGTTTCAGTGTTTGATGAGAGAATCATGCACACCCGTGCCCCAATGCTTTTCAGGACTCCCTATGGTATAATAGGGGGATCTCCGAGGAATGACCCTAGGATGGATGATGGTTTGAATTGGCCTGGGTCGAATTCTATATACTTTGTGAGTGGTTTTGTGGTTGTGTCTACGTATGGTAGCATGACATCGAGATCAGTCATGGGTTTCTTGTCGTAGTATGTGAGTTGGTCGATGGTGATGATCTGATCGTCATGGGGAAACATCATTACCCTAAATAAATATGATGTGACTGTATTCATGGCATACATATAACTCTGCTTGAGGAGTATATTGTAGTCTTGTTGTCTAAGATCTCAATGTCTATAAGGACTATTTTTCCAGCCAGTTTTACTAGAACATTTTGATATAGACCGATGAGGGTTGATGGGTGCCCATCGTATGTTCTAAGCACGATGTCAGATGGTTTTAATTTAGGTGATCCTAAATTTTTCCAAACTGATTTGGACATGATACATGTGGATGCTCCTTCATTGACGATGCATCGGTGTATGGTGATGTTTTGAACCGAAACCGGTATTTGGAAAGCGACTAGAGAAGGAAGCCTCGGGCTTGCCTTGTCTAGGTCAAAAACTATAGGCATGAATCATAAGGATTGATTGCATCTAATGCGGAAAGTAATAATTTTCGTTGTCTTGGGAATGATTGCAAAACATCCAAAGCTGACATAACAGCTAGTGATTGAGCTAAATCATCTATTATGCTATAACTATGAGTGGCTTTAGAGTCATGTCATGTGCGCCTGGTTGGTCCCTTTACCATTTTTGGAAGGGGCTTAATAGGTACTTTGGAGATAGTTAATGGTGTGGTAGGTGCACTCGTACTTGTACCTGATGGGTTGGTGTCTGGAGGTGTATCATAGTTCTTATTCCTTGTTTGGAAGAACAATTATTCACCAGCCATGTTGATCTCATGACTGCCTCCTCTAGTATCGTTTTGGGGTGGTTCTTGCTTCTGGGTGTTAACCACTCCTTGGTGGGGGAAGGGTTCCTGCATTACAGTAGGTTTTTGAGTAGGTCCCCCTTGTCCTCGATTACCCTGAAGTTTTTTCAATTCGGGGAGTTCGAGACAGTGGTGAGTGCAATGACCATATTCAACAGATATGGCACAAGAATGATTTTTCCTTAGACTGGGTCTCTTTTTTTCCCTTGAGAGCTATTATTTGGCTCTTGGTTGTGATTTCGATTGGGGTTGTCCCCAGACTGAGATCGTTGTTGATTATTTCCCCCTATCTAGAGTCTCCCTTTTGCTTATTCGTAGGCTTCTTTTTGGAAATGTTTGGAGGATTATTGTTGTTCTTGTGGTTATAATATTGTCACTGCTAAGCCTAGGATGGTTTCACTAGTTTCAACAGTGTGTTTTTTTGCGTTGTTGGTGGATTTTGTGCAGGAAAATGGGGGTATAGGTTCCCCTATCCTTGATTGGTGTAATATTGTTGGGGAGTCTATCTTGTATCAACATTCATAGCTGAGTATTAGTTCCCCTGTGAGGGAGGGTATGAGCCTCCCTGCTGTTGATGGTATGGTATTACTCTATTCATCATATTCTGCAAAGGTGTAGACTAACTTTCGTGGTAGCGAGGTTGCGATACGTTCTCAGTAGAATCGTACGGGCATCCTGGGTACTCCTTACTACTGCTTAGGTGACATTGGGTCAAGGATCCAATCAAACCGTTGACATTATTTGATGTGCCTGGTACCTCTCTATAAGTTTGCAGGTGTGGGGAATTTGGAAATACATTGTACATATATCTTGATTGGGTATAAATGAGTTCAAGTTGTTGAGCCTTTCTAATGGCGTCCTCTTCGGAGGTGGGCTTCTACGTCGCCACGTATTTTGAAATATTAGTTGTGAGAGTTTTTTCAAAAATAAGTCCGACAACACTCTATCATCAAGTTTGGATTTACAAAAACTATGACGTCATCGCCATTTTTGGAGATGGTCTGATATATGGATGACTGGTGTTTGCCTAAAATGTGTCAGTAGTTCCATTCCCGAATCATGATGAATGGGTAGCTGAAAATAGGTGACGAACGCGGTAGCGAGGGAACTAAAGGTTCCATGAGAAGCAGAAGGCTGCTCAACATACCATTTCATCGCAGGTCCTATTAGGGTGCATTGAAAAAGTCTTAGTCTAATGGTATCATCAACTATACTATTGGACGAACACCACAGGTGGAAATTCATGATATGATTTCCCGGGTCTTCCAGTTGCCTCCCTTTGAATTTTGGTATATCCAAAGGGAGCTTCACGGCATGGGAGGCCAGTTAAGGCCATGAGAAATGGGGTCATTAGTTAACTTTGTTATATCTGAAATATTAAGTGATGCTAAGAAGGGTAGCTGTGCATTGAATGCCATTGTATACAGTGGAAAAATAGGTATTTGAATATGATGGTTTAGGGGAGGTTCCTGGGGAATATTACCCTGTGGCGTGCCCTAATGGATGTTTTTCTGATTCCCCGAAGGGGTAGCACTCCTCTGCCCTCTATGGGTTGTAGGATGGGTAGAGTGTGGTGACCCTACTGGTGTTTCCACTAGTGTGGTGTTCGGTGACCCTTGGGGGTTTCCAACCACAGATGCCCTGATAAAGGATGAACCGATAATGGTGGCAATGTTTTGTCTTCGACGCCTAAATGGAAAGAGACCTAAGACTCCTCCCTCTAATGGGGGGAGCTTCAAGAAACACCTAGATCGACGGGGTCCCATTGGGTCCGTTATGGTGTCGACTAGATTGATCTTGTTGATATTTTTCATTTGTTGGAGGAAGGAATATTTTTATCAAAGAAAATACGATCACATGCATAAAACAAAGGAAAAAAATAAGAGGTAACCTTTGATTTAAAGCCATGTGATCAATCAACCAAAAAATGTTGTTTTATTTGTTTTTCATATGATACTCAAAATCCTATATAGACCTACTCGTCCTTACACTCTCAATGTAACTGGGCCTTGCGAAGATATCTCCTGATGGGTATTGGGGCTAACATCCCGAAAGAGCTGACGTCTCCTTCCAGCAACCAAAGAATCAACCAAGGTAATGGTATGAGGATCAAGTGTTTCTTGCATCGTCACCTATAGGGAAGGACGCCCTAGTTTTAGCCACTAAAGTATCGCCATCCCACGTGAGCATTCGAGTCTTGAGCTTCTTGGTAATCAACTACCAGTACCGAGCACTAGATGGGTCAGGTAGCCCCAAAAATTATCGCACGCACTAGGCCTAAGCTTAATCCCCTCTTAAACGAGTCTCTGGTAACGCTTGGGTATTCGTTCCGTGGGCGAATAGACGGATTTGAAGCTCCATAAAAATTCAACATATATGTTTAAAAATGTATTATGACCATGGCAGATTATTAGATGCCTATCCCTGATGGTCCTAACCTGAACTATAATTTCTTTTGTGGCCCTTGTGCGGAGAATTTAGTGAGTTCGATCAATGATTATTTTTAGAGAGTCTCAATTTTCCTTGCTGTGTGCTTTTGTGAAGCAACTATAAGAAGAGGATAAAGGTCCCAACACATTGGGTGCCTTTTGGTCCAATGCTTACTGATGCTTCGCGTGTGCGTTGGAGTGTATAATCGCAAGTGTTATGAGATGTCGATATTCGCTGATCCTTTACAATCCTTTTCTAATTACCCTGTCTGTGATTGTTCCTTGCAAAAAAAATGATGTGTGAATTATGGGCCGCTTACACCTTTCCTAGTTAGACTACATTTTCACTATAGGGAGAGGGAAAATTATCTTAGGAAAGCATTAATGTGCATACCCAGGCTCACCGTGAGGTGCAAGGGTTGTAGAGATTACTTCATTTCTTTTTCAACAGTTTGGTCCTAGTCCCAATTCCTAATGCAAAATTGAACTAATCTAATGTAAAAATTGAAAAAAATTGAATTATCTAGATATATGTGGATATATGGGCCACTTACTTTTATGCTAATTATTCTATATGTTTTGTATATTTTATCAGAAAATCATTTGTTTAGACATCATATGTGGATTCAAGGCCACTTAATTTTTCCTACTTAAACTATGTATGATTCGCAAAAAGAAAAAACTAAAATTAAAACTACTTAGTTGCTAAGCTAAACTCTAACAAGTAAGAGTCCTAATTAGTCATGAAATACAAGAACACAGCGATGGAAATTTTTTATGGGTTGCCAAGCACTTTACAACTGAAAAAATGGAAAAAATCAAGCAAACATTAACTTGCTATCCTACCACGTGGGTTACCATCCCACAGGCGTGGAGTGCGCGTCTCTTGGAGCACAATGCGCGCGATCGGGAAGAATGAAGAAAACTTCCTCCTCTATTGTGAAAAACATCTCACTAAGTGTGATTGGAGATTATGAGAGGATGTAGGGGTGGTTTGCAGCAAACTAAACAGGAAGGAGGACCTGCATCAACAACCATTAACTCAAAAAGAAAGAATCTAGTGGAGTCGCCATTCCCGTGGTAGTGTATTTGGCGCAAGGGTGTACGAAATACACTTTGCTTAGTAGGCGGGTTTCTTACCTACATAAGAGTCACATGTCAAAATAATTTGCTAAACGTTAGTGGAACAAGTTCAACATGTAATAATCTAGGTTAGAGAGGAAACATAACATACTACATAAACAATAAAAAAAAAAACAAAACAATATGCACAAGATACACGCTCGATAGAGAAAACACACTAATAACTCAAAATGGAGAGCTTCTTCCTTTATTAGGTGTTGGTGGTGATAGAAGATAGAATGCTAAATCTCTTGTAGTGGATCCTTTGAGCTATGGAGATCAAATATCCAAGACAAGGAGGTCTCTTCCCCTCAAGTTTTATGAAATATTCCCTTGCCTCTCAAAGGATGGTATATCGATCAACATGTGGTGAAATCCTCTCTCTTGGACTGAGATGTTGGGTGGCCAACAACTGAGTCCCTCCAATCCCTCTGTTGCTGGACTACACAAAATGGTTTTCTATGGAGCAATTTGGCTAGCATAACAATGTGTCTCCAATTCTTCTTCCAAAGGTTGGCTTTTATAGACCATTTTCAAATTCTCCCTCCTTCTCTTGGCCCAAGATGGATGGTGACACAAGAGTGGAGGTATGATTCCTTTGTGTGCTGCATTAAAGGCTCAAGGTGGCTCAAAGATGACTGTACTTGGTTAGGTTGTGTGAGAATATTTTTAACCAAGCGTGCCAAGTGGTCCTAGATGGTGGCATTTCGTCATACCCAGGACCGCGCGACTATCGAAGGGATAGTCGTGTTGTGCACAGCTATCGAAGAAAAAGCCGCACTATATGCCAAAAGTCTTTGTTTCCTATGCGGTGTCCATAAATTTGTCCTTTGACCTTAGTAATAATTAATTTTTTTGGCTCTTCCTAATGTATTCCTTCTCTAGAAACATTTCTCTATATCTTCTTCTTTACATTTTAATGTCTTTTGCTCGTACTATTTTCCAGTGTTAACAGTGTCCTCACTTGTTTATAACAAAATCCTTATTACTTATTTTTCTGATTATAATTGTGAAGAATCTTAACTGTTAAACATAACAATTGAAAAGAAATATTGATTCACCCCCTTCTCATTATTTCCAACACATACCACATTCTAAAAATATAATAAATAAATAGATTAAAATTATTATTTTTTGGTTGCCTAATCTACAGGGATTTGAACTTTTAATCTCATGCTTTTACATAATACTTCATAATAAGGTGATTTTCAATTGAGTTACACTCCATGAGTTAGATAACATTTTAGTATTTAAATTTTTCCTTATTGTAAAATAAAATCTACTAATACACACACACACACACACACACACAAAATTCAGTTTAGTCTATTTTGATATAAATTTATTGTTAGGTATTAATATTTTGGTGAATATTTTCATCTAGTAATTTAGAAAAGCATGAATGCATGTTACACAGTGAATTTTTCACACCATGCAATTCCCCGTCGCGCACATTGGAGGGCTATTCCATGACCCGTGAGCAAGGACATGATTCGAAAACACTTTCTACAAGATCTCTCAGACATGTGAATTTCATTCCCCCCAAGATGCCTCATTGTGAAAAACCCTAAAAATATCCTTTCATCCTCGCGCGACTCAGCGTTGCTATACCCGCGCCAATGGGGGAAATCTTCCAACGAGGGCGCGCCAATTGGCGTTCGTCTCGTAGTCGCACTACGCCAAGCTTTAATAAAGGGTGTTTTTTAAAAATAAATGGTGGAAGATTGACTCCAACCAACTCCTGAACTGGTCTCTAAATTGGGTTGGGACGTTTGGCTCTGGATTTCCATGTAGAGGAAGTAGTTTGCCACCTCTCATGGAAGCTTCCTTGAGGATAGGGCCAATCCCATGATTGTAGGGATCCCAACTCCTCTTCCACCATCTATATAAGCTTGCCATTTCCCTTTGCAAGCTAATCTCCAAGAATCTCCAAGAGCCTTCATAGCCTAAAGAATGCTGCAAGAGCTTTGATAGTCCTCATAGTGCCAAATCCATAGCAAGGAGATTGACGATCGAAGAGAGAGGCTTGTCCCCATTCCCAACAAGCTTTACCGAGACGTATTCCGCTAACGACCCGCCGAAGGAAGGTTTAGCGTCAGAGCCTGGTTGTATTTTCCTTTGTATTAATTAATGATAAGCGACTATTGGTTATGGTTCCACTTGTATTGTTCATTATGATCATGAGTTGTGTCTTCTCTGACTGATACATAATTGCATATATCGGGTTTTACGCTTGTGTTTGTCGTGTTTCTTGTGTGTGCAGGTGTTCGATCGCGGTGAGCGAAAGGATTGTGATCTGTCGGAGCAAGGAAATGGGAGCGCCATCTTCTCTACGAACAACAACGTTGCAATTGAGGTATGCCTTCTTCACAAGTTGGTTTATTGTAATTAGGAACCTGTGCCTTAGCGTGATACAATTGTTGCTAGATCCGATCTGGGCTAGTAGGGATCGCCTCTGTCTGCAGAGGGGATTTACCTCTACAAAGTTACAACACTATGCAAGAAAAGAAAATTCAAAATATGGTGTATGATCCATGATTAAAGAAGAACTTAATTTATGTCTCTACTATTACAGATCAACATTTGAAAGTTGAATTTGTGAAATCACATTGTTTGGTAAAGGATATGCAGGACAACTACAAGGTTGTTGCAAAAGGAATGGGAGTTGGAGGATTATACAAGTTATATGTGACAAAGAATAGGCATCAAGCTTTGGCATCAACAGGCATGTCAAACATAGAGCTTTGGCATCAGAGGTATGGGCACTTAAATCATAATGACCTAATGTTACTTCAAAAGAAAATGATTGTAGAAGGCCTTCCAAATATTAATGGTAAACACTTTGAATTTGAAGGTTGTGCACTAGGAAAACAACATAAGGAAGAATTTCATGTGCATGAAAATATAAGAAAATGTGAAATACTTGAACTAGTGCATACTGATGTATGTGGTCCAATGCAAACTAGGTCACTTGGTGGAGCATATTATTTTCTTATATTTATTGATGATAGCACTGGATACACCTGGGTGTACTTTATAAGAAATAAAAGCGATGTGTTTGAATACTTTAAAGAATTCAAGGATATGGTAGAAAAACAATCAGGAAAGAATATTAAAATTCTTCGATCAGATAAAGGTTGTGAGTACACATCAGGAGCTTTTATCAAATACTGCAAACAAAATGGAATTGTGCAACAATTTACAGTACCACATACACCTCAGCAAAATGGTGTAGTTGAAAGAAAGAATAGAACATTAGTTGAATGTGCTAGTAGTATGTTGAAAAGTAAAGGACTTTCTAATAGTTTTTGGGCTAAAGCCATTAATACTATTGTATATCTTAAAAATAGAATTCCTACAAAATATCTTGAGAACAAAACACCATTTGAAGCATTTTATGGTTTTAAACCTAAAGTTGGTCATTTAAGGATATTTGGACGCAAGGCCTTTGCCCATATTCCTAAAGAGGATAGGATAAAATTAGATGCCAAAGCTATCAAATGCATTTATATTGGATATTGTACTAATCAAAAAGCATATAAAATGTATGATCCAAATACTCACAAGGTCTTTGCAAGCAGAGACATTATATTTCATGAACATTCTAATAAACAAAGAAAGAGGATGAATATAATGTATGGCATCCTACTTATGACAACTTTAAAGAAGAAGATGAAGTTGTGGAATCATCTCAAGCTCAAGAAAGCATGGACATTCCAGAAGATAGTTCAAGAAGTCAAAGTCCACAAAGAAGTGATGATGGCACTCCACAGAGAAGAAGAAGAGGAGAAGGTACTCCATAGTGTAATGAACCTATAAGAAGGTCAACACGACAAATTCAAACTCCTATCAGGTATAAAGATTATGCTTTAATGTCTCAAGTAATGAATGTTTTTGAGCCTTTAAATTATGAACAAGCCAAAAATCATAAAGAATGGATGGAAGCTATGAAAGAAGAATATGACTCTATAATGAAAAATGAAACTTGGGAATTAACAGAAATACCTGAAAATAAAGTCCTTATAGGATCAAAATGGTTGTACAAGACAGTTTAATGCATATGGTAGCATAGACAAGTATAAGGCAAGATTGGTTGCAAAAGTTTATTCGCAAAAGGAAGGTATAGATTATGAAGATACCTTTGCTCCAGTAGCAAAAATGAACACAATCAGAATAATGATAGCATTGGCCACTAAATATGATTGGAATCTATATCAATTATATGTGAAGTCAACTTTCCTAAATGGGGACTTAAAAGAGGAGATTTATCTTGTTCAACCAGAAGGATTTGAAAAGAAGGGACAAGAACATCTTGTATGCAAATTAAAAAAGGCTTTATATGGACTAAAATAGGCACCCAGATCTTGGTATGAGAAAATAGACAAATTCTTCTTTCAACAAAGATTTAACAAAAGCAAAAATGATCCTAATTTGTATGTCAGGACAGATAGAAATGGAGGCATAACATTAATCTCTATATATGTTGATGATCTAATAATAACATGCAGTGTTGTTAAAATGATTAATGATATAAAAAGGAAGTTATCACAGGAATTTGAGATGAATGATCTTGGACAGACGCATTATTGTCTAGGTCTTGAAGTATGCAGAGGTAATGGAAGAACTTTAATCACACAAAGCAAATATACAAATGAGGTACTAAAGAGAGTTTATATGAAAGGATGTAAAGCAGTGAGTACTCCATTAGAACAAAATATCAAATTAAGAAATGATGATGGAACAAAGGAGGTGAATGGAACATTGTATCGACAATTAGTGGGAAGCCTGAATTATCTCACTACCACTAGACCAAACATTGCTTATGCAATAATCATACTTAGTCAATTTATGACTAAGCCTCTTGAGAGCCATTGGATGGCTGCAAAAAAGGTCCTTCGATATTTAAAGGGAACTATCAATTTTGGTATTGAATATACTAATGATTGTAATGTTGAATTGACATGTCATTTTGATTCTGATTGGGCTGAAAATCCAGATGACAGGAAATCCACCACTAGATATGTGTTTCATATAGGATCAGGAGCGATATCATGGAGCAGTAAGAAACAACCAACAGTGTCCTTGTCATCAACTGAAGCAGAATATAAAGAATTATGTAGTACCACCTGTGCAGCTATATGGCTCAGAAGAATACTTGAAGATGATGGTGAAGCTCAAGAAGAACCTACAATGATCAGATGTGATAATCAAAGCACCATCAAATTGACAAACAATCATGTATGTCATGCAAGGTCAAAGCATATAGACACACAATATCATTTTGTAAGAGAAAAGGTCCAATCATTAGGGGAATTTTGAGGTCTAAAATGTGCCTCCTAAGGAAAATGTACAATCAAAATTCACTTTATGAGAACCAATCACATTTTAGGGGATGACATCATCCCTAATGGTTGAGGTGGCATTTCTTGAGTTAAAGGTACTTACTTGTCACTTTCTCAATGGTGGATAAAAACTCATGGTTAACCATGGTAGTTCTCTAAATACTTTTAAAGTCATAAAGCAAAGTACTAATAATAAATGTCATTTCACACTTTTTGAATAAAATATTATTATTTTCATTTCATATTTTTTGAAAGAAACAATGCATATCCCTACACAATCTTAATGTATTTACACATTTTTCAATAAATATTATATTTGTATATTTTCAAATATTTATTTATAAGTCAAATCAATTCAATATCCAATATAAAATTCATACATAAAATAATATATTATATTATATTATTTTTATATAGTATATTAATTACATCATGTTATATAATTTAAATAAAATAAATTATAATTAATAGTATATTCTATAATTAAGAATTTATGAATTTATATTTGTATTTTATTTAAAGTTAGTTAAGTATAAAGGGAAAATGCATTAGTTGTGCAATGATAATGACTTTTTCTTGAAAATCTCATTCTTATTTATAGTCACATCAATACAATTTATTTATTATTTTTATTTTGGTACAACTTTTGAATTGAATTTAACCATGGTTACATTGATTTTGGTGCAAAAAGTGAATTGCAAATTCATAAATATTATTTTATTGGTTTAGCTATTATTTTATTATTTCCTTAGGAGGCCCATTTTAGACCAGGTTCAGCTTCTAATGCGAAGGAAATTGACTTAATATGTTGTAGCTAAATGTAAAGGAATCTCTTGAGACTTGAGTTGAAATATTCACTAATATTCTTGGGTGTTGTGTAACCAGCTCCAAAATAGAAGAAAAGAGATATGAACGCCTTAGAAATAAGCCACTTCGAGGGGGCAACCTCCAATACATTACATAAATGAACAATTCTTGGATGATACAATTTACAAGACCTCCTTTCTATATATAGGAGTCCATGTGGCCATAATGTAATCCTAGTGGGCCACAATGTAATCCTAGCCGACCTAACAATAATAATTTAAGGGCACGATAATAACAAAATGGGGGTTACAAGGGTACAATAATAACAATAAGGGGGTTACACTAACAACAATAAGGGACTATACTAGTAATATAGGGACCTAACATGCCCCTCTCCTTCAAAAAAAGTGTTGTCCTCAACGCTTGAGTAGCTCTGGGTGCTTTTGTATAAAATTCTCATCCTCCCATGTAGAATCTTCAGTGGGTAAGTTCTTCCACTTGATGAGATACTCTGAAATTGATCGATTCCATAGTTTTCGAGTTCTTGTTTCCATGACTGCTTCAGGTTCCAATATGATTTTTCCTTCCTCATCAAGTTCTGGCAATATTGTTTGAACTGGAAGATTTTCACCTATAACCTTCTTTAAGCATGAAACATGGAAAAGTGGATGCACTCGTGAAGACATAGGAAGCTCCAATTTGTTGTCCTGGTATTTGTTATTGCCTAAATCTACCTCAGGCTGAAGGAAGGCAGAGTTCAGGGTAACATCAAACCACGCTCAGTCTAGTAGCTAGCCCTACCAGAACAGGAAAGGGCTCTCTCCGGGTCAATCTTAGCAAAAATAATCAATAGGGCTTGATATGACTTGAAATAAAAGCTAATTTGAGGCTAGGTATATAAGTGAAGGAGTTTGATTGTGTTTTTGGGGGTTTTTTGTTGGATCAAAGGGAAAGGCAGTTTTGGGTGCAGGGATAAGGCCTAGTTTTTGCAGAGTTCTGATTGGGGCAAGGAAGGAAATTTTTTTGATGCTTTAGATTGAA